>JALLPB010000575.1:0-14548 GCA_036939975.1 Cyclostephanos tholiformis | reverse complement strand
TGGGGCAAAGGGGGGGGGGGGCTTTTAGGTAGTGCATTCATACAAAAATTGTCTATAAAATAGTCTGATACTAAAAATAATAGTAGTATTTACTTGTTTTGGTCGAATTCTTCTCACTAAAAATCTTAAAAACCACTCTCAAATCAAAGCGCTTTCATAATTCCGACATAGTACGCCTGCCAAAAATAATTCCTAACCCTTATCTACTTAACTCTTATCTAACCCTTTAATATAGATTACAGCTAAATAAGGCGTCAATTGATACAGCGGTAGTAATGGCGGCATGCTAATAGCAGGTATCATGGTAGGTTGATTGGTCGAAGACATAAAGCTGGACGTTATATAGGACGCTATCACGACGACTACGATGCACAATTAGATCTGAACGTTAGAAAATGGTCGGCCAATCACATAAAGTTGTAGATCTCAGCGGGCGAGAGATTATTCAGTTCTTCGAGAGGAGTCATTTTCTTGCGCTTGTTCAAGCGATAGAAACCGGCGACGAGCATGCCGATGGCGACTGCACATCCCACGGAGGCGACGACGAAAGTCATGGTGTATGTGCTGGGGCTGGAGCCGCCTGTGCTGTTGGCCTCGGCAGCTAAAAACGATGATCGCGGTTCCTGATCGGCCCCTGCCTCGGCTGCGCACTCCGGTGAAGCCAGGGAAGACAAGATAGCAACAACGTCGGACGACGCCTTTTTCCAGTCAGTTGATCCCATGTCGACTCCCTTTGCAATACAGTGGTCCTTAGCAGGCGTCACCAAGAGCGTTGACACGATGTAGGTCAGCTCATCCTCTGTGGGAGTGTAGGAAGGATCTTCGGCGTTGGAGTAAACGACCAAAAGATCAATCATCTTATCATACACACAGTCGGGGACATTCAGATCCACACCGGCGCAAGTTGCACCGTAGTCGAAATATACCTTGAAGGAGACAGCGGCAACGTGATCTTCATCGCATAAAGCCGCCCAACACTTCTCGCTGGCAAAGAGTTGCATGAAGGTTCCGAAGACCTTATCGAACTCGTCATCAGTGATATCACTTCCCAACTTCTCGCAATCATCCTTGGCCTTGTTCAAGGTGGCACGCAGAGCTTCTTCCTGGACCCGGGGAACAGCGCCACAGTCATCTTTATTCTCATCGGGAGTTTGAAGGAGCCTGATCACGCCGTTGGAGGCGTGGAGGCGTCGTTGTCTGCCGGCAACATTGTCCCCCATCCACGCGGCGGAGAACTTAGACACCATGCAAGTATCCGTGTCAAGATCCAAACCGGCGCATTGGCTGACGTCTTCAAACTGGAGACAGAGGGTTTCAAGGCGAAATAGCGTGAGCGTGGACTCAAACGTATGACGGGCTCCGATAGGAATAATTACTTACCAACGCTTTCGCGAATAGGCTCGCAAGATCCGCGTTGGGGTAAAGGGGAGCGGGTGGGGCAACAGACGACGGTGTCGGAGTGGTATCAGTCGACTGGGCCGGGGTGGTATCAGTGGGAGGCTCAATGAAGGGCATGCTGAAATCGGGAGAGATCGGCATGCTGAAGTCGAACGACAAAGAAATGCCGCCAAATGGCGCATCGTCCTCCTGAAAGCTGTCCTCAATCAGAATCCTTGGAGCCTTGTTGTTCGTGACTTCTTTGGTTACCACCGTTATCTCTCGTTGAGCACTTTGAATCCTCTTAGGCGAAGTTCGCTTGCGCATATAGATAGTGCGCCCAAGTATGATCTTTCGCTCGGCCGCTGCGGGCCCGAGGAGGAGGATGAATGAGAGAAGAGAGTGCATCTTGTTCGTTTGGGGAGATTCGTCAAATTGTGAGTGTCGCTCTCCAGCATTGTGGGGACTTTCTTCGGTTGGCAAATCGCGACCCACAAGCCGTGGCGACCACGTTCCCGAGGCCGACGCGTCCACGCCCCCAATCAAGACTCAAAACCAGCAGGAATCATGTCGGAGAAAATCAATCATGCTACTCCTAAACTATGTGTTACCTCATAATGTTATAACTGTAGAGTATGCCCAAAACTATCAATACAGAAAGCAGTAATAATTATTACGTAGGAGGAGCTACCAGAATCTTATCTAATCATGTGTCCAAAACTATCAATCGTGGCTAACCCATTCATTCATATTTTTTTGTATTACATGCGTTTCTCTTGCATCCACTGCCAGGCATTGCTAGTTAGTTCGATTGCCACCTAGTTGTTAGGTTGGATATTTCATTTGGATACAAACAATTCTTAGACAAGGCAAGGACGTCCCCCCAACATTCTGCGATACCGCGGTCTCATCGTTGACAGGGACGAAGGTCCCATCATACCCCTTAAAGGCAGTTACGGCTGAATTGTTATTCACACATTGGTTGTCCTTGGATACACAGTTTATGTTTGTAATATGATTGAACACGAATGTTTCTAGCGAAATCACCCTCCCTCGAAATTGAATACCAAATATCGAACTAAATATATGTCTGCATGTAACGATGCTCCTATTTTTTGTTGTTGCGCGCTCTCTACCTAGTCTTCATTCCTGGTCTGTTTCGTACACTGCGCATCTAGTTTCCATGCTACGTCCATTTCGATGCAGGTCATATTATCGTCGTCATTATCCTCCTCCTTTTCATCATACGCAAACGGATCATGAAACACCCCTATCTTCCCCGTTACCATAAAAAATAAATATCTCTCGATATCGTCGTGACGACCTTTCTTTTCGTTTTTTTTGTTGTCGATGGCTTCCAAGGTACGACAGGCCCATGTTATGTAAAATACCTACTATTATAATATTATCATTAGAGGTATTTAAGGTGTACCCTAATGTTTCGTCGTGTATGTTTCGTGACTCCCAAATAAAAAATTACCACAAATTTCATAGGTAGAGAGTGTGTATTGATATAGTGCATCGTGTGTTCTTTTTCCCCTCCTCTCTCTTCTCGTTCCCTCAACTTTCTTCTGCGTTGAGAATGAAGAGCATCCACTTTTCAGCCTGACAAGCCGAGGTATCCCTGCCTCCTCAATGTTCGGTGAGGCGCGGGGTTGTCCCGTTGACTTCTCGAAGGAATACCTGCGACTACTGGTTGGCTTGGAATAGAGGCGCTGTATTTTATTTTTATTTAGTGACGCCGGCATGGTAAAATTAACTGGGCAATCGTCACAGTCTTTCGTGGCGAAGCCCACAGATGCGGAGGAAATTATCCAGGGGGAAAGGGCGACTATCGCCAGTACTACGTCCGTTCTTTCAAGAAGATCCATGATTACGGCCGTCAACATTGCCGCCGAAACCGCTCGACTTGTTTTAGAACAGGCTGCTAACGAAAATACAACCGGCGATGGCGGGTCTGGACATTCTACCCACCCCCACAGTAACTCTAGGGGAGGATCCGGTGGTAGCAATATATTGTTTGACATCTCTGATACACCACAAGGCGGTGGGAAGTTAGACGGTGAACCTCAGTCTATTGATTCTGGTACACCATTCACCCCTCCCCCGAATGCATTCCAAAACCTTCCCATGCCGCGACACGTCACCCCGTTTCAAAAGTCAACGGTTGATGCAGCGGACGATCTTTTTGAAGGAGCGGAGTTTCATGTTACCGACCACTTCGATGCCGCCGCGGCAATATCTGCAGCACTGGCATCCTCGCACTTGGCAGATGCCGCTGGGAGCGTCGGGAAGTGGAACATGTCGCATCCCAAACCGATCCCGAGTCGGAGAAGCGTGAGCGAATCGAATCGGCCTCCTGAGCCACTGAGAACGTCGCATTCGGTTGGTGAGGCCGAGTGCGTCCTCGTGATGACTGCCGTAGATGAGGGGAAAGTCCCGCGGTCGAGGTCTTCGGGCCTCCCAACGCCAGAAGAAGCTGAGGCTAGAATGCTTGCGCATAGAGATTCTTTTATTTCCCTGGAAGATGACATGTCATTCGGGAATTATGGCAACTCAAATCTCATGCCAAAGTCACTGTCAAACGATCAGCAGACACTCAGTTCAGAGTGCGAACAACTGAACAACAAAAACATCGAAAATAATTGGAATGAGGAAAAGGGACAAGGAGCGCCACAAGTAAAATCACCACCTGAGATTTCGGGGGGGAAGGAACTCTGCGCTAGTTTTGAGAGCGAATTCAACACGAGTTCAGTCGATGGATTCAATAGCAATTCTGGGTATTGTTCTGATTTTTCCCCAATATCTACGTCCACAGAGCAGGATAGTGAGACTGACAATCAAAATGGAGGCAACAGTGCCAATATATCGGGCGTGCTGAAAAATCTTTCCAAAACACGACGTGTGACAGTTGGAGCTAGTTACGAAGGTCGTCATGACGTAGAAGATGACGAATGCTCGACAAATAGTGAAAACAGCTCTCTATGCGTAATGCATTCGCCTCAAGGACGTAAGTCAAATGAGGATGCGAAACAGTCCGAAGCGAGACAGTCTACACATAATATCACAGGAGGTGCTATCACTGTAGCTGGTCCATCCTTTGACGAGAAACAGTTTCATCTCACTAAGCAGCAGTCTGTTGAGCAGCACGCACCTGTCCATCGATTGGCATTGTTTGATAGCTTTGATAGAAATTGGTTTGAGACTGTTCAGTGTAGTGCGAATTCTGTCGAAGTTCTTGATATGGGAAAGAAATGTTTTGCGGCCTTCACTAGCATTTATGCGACCGGTCGATCTATATTTGGTGAGACTTTTCGTTGGTGGGTCGATTATGATGCGCTAGCGAATTCAGGGGACATCGTCGTCGAGGGAGAGAAGGGTTACCACGGGATTCCAATTGCTGTCATTCGTACTTTTTGGAGGACGTGTTTCTTTGATGTGGAAGACGACGCTGACTCCGAAGATGACGTTGAAGGTATTCTTGACTCGATTCAGCACGCACTGGTAAAAGACCTGTGCTACCTGACAGCAACCAAAACACAATCTACAACTTGTCTACAACCGTCGTGCGATGTCTACGCTGAATATGGACGCTACATTTTACATCGATTTTCACTGCAACCCCACGTTGCTATTTGGCATTCAAGATTTGCCCTCAAGTTACGTCAGTTGTTGCTGGACAGTAGTCTCACGGACGCTGATTGTGAGTTTATATTGCATCCCTCATCTCATGTTGTCATGAATTTATCTCGCTCTCGCTCTCACTCTCACTCTTGTTGTATACACCAGCAATGATCAAGCGCAGATACGCCGCATATTCTCTTCCAAGACACGTAGCAATCGGGTCATTGGTTGTTGACTCGCAAGGTCATTTTGTGATGGGCACCACTGAGATTTGCACGGACCTGCGTAAGAATTTATTCGACAGTCTCCTCTGTGATAAATGCTTTATCAATGCAAGAGCCAAATTACTTGGAATAGGAAACAACCTCCCAGCTGTACCCGACAAAACGCTGAATAATGATGGCATGGGCGCCCAAATCATGAAAATAGCCGAACAAACGCATAGCAAAGATTGTAATTTACTTTTTTCAACCAGCTGCCAAACGAAGGACATCGAGTGGTGTGCTTCGTTGTGTATTCCGGATCACAATGAACCACGAGAACAAAATAAGAGTGACAATATTAGCGCCTTGTCACTTGCTGCTTGTCTGGATGCTATTGCGCGATGGGCAGAGTTATTGATGGCTTACCATTTGCTTCATTATGATGGAAAATTTATGGTCTGCACTGATAATAAAGATTCTCAGTTGATGTCATACTGCAAGGACACACGTGATGACAAACCATTCAGTGCAGCAGAAATAGCCGAATCGTTGCTCGCCAAGGAAGACCCCTGGACGATGAAAAATAATTTGTGTTTTTTCATCAACGATCTTTCGAAGGAGATTCCATCTATTAAGACATCTCCCAAAGGACGGCGAAGGAAAATTATTAGCAATCCGCAACAAGAAGCAAATCATGCTCCGCGTTTAGCGCACGTACTCAAGGTAGATATCAATGAACTACGAACCTCGATATCACTAGGGCGCTCTCTTTTTGGTCTTGCTCAATTTTTAGAATTGATTTTCGAGAAAGACCTTTTTGACAAGAAACTGAACGAATCAAGCTCAGAAATTTCTCGCCTCTATGGAATACAGTGCTTTTGCCTAATGAATGCGATCGACGTTCTATCATGTTCAGCGACTATTCTGGGGTATATATTATCCCTCGACAAGCAGGACGAGGACGACTTGGATGAAGCTGTCGACCCCAAATTTGGTCCCAACGACCTATGTAAAGAATTTGCATCAAAAAGAGAGGAATCCAGCCCACTGCTTTCTGTCGCTGGTATTCTGTCAGCCGACGCATGGTTTTCGTTTGGCAAGCTGGTGGGTAAGACATGCAAAGTAGGCGCCAGCGATCAACTGATGCTGTTATGTTTTGAACGAGTCCTTCTTATTCTGAATTCTCCAAAGACTTATGCTTTCAATAGTCGTGCCGTGGAATTTTCATCGCAGCTGTCCCCTCTAACTCAATACAAATGCTTTCTTCAATCGAACGCTACACATTCAATTGGAGTTTTTTTTTACGAGCAAGGCGATTTTGATCACGCTGGGGAACATTTCGACAAGGCATCTCGGTTGAGACGACAAATGTTGGACGATCCTAGCCAGATGTGTGATGCTGACCACGTCATATTGGCAGAGCTCAAAAGCAACTTTTTGTTCTCTTCGGCACATGTGTCCGAGGAAGAATGCAGACTTCGCTTCAAACACAGCTTAGCCTACGCTTGTTCTCTACTTCCAAGAGGGTTTGACGTAAATGAGCTCGAATTGAATCTAAGCCTAACGCTAGAGTACTGTGCCCTGAATCAACATGCACTACAAAAGTACCAACACGCTCTGTCACTCTTGCAAGAGTCTTTGATCCTCCGAAGTATACACGTTGGAAAAGAATCTCTCGATGTCGCCTCACTTCATTTCAATAAAGGTGTCGTCTACGACGATCTTGAATATTATGATGCTGCCATTAGCCGATATCACGAGAGCCTTCGAATTCGCCTCGATCAAAGAAACAAAGCAGCTTCACCGAAGGTCGTGGCGGAATTAGATGACAGTGTTCTTTTGACGTAAGTGAAAAATTCTAATATCTTACAATCCCATTTATCTGATTGATACTAACCATCACGCTGTCAGACTGAAATGCATGGGTCGAGTCTACGAAATGATGCAAGATACAGACAATGCTATATGCTGTTATGTTAAGGCGTTAGAAATGGTGAACACAAAATTCCGCTATTATCGAGACCCAGCGGATGAATTCGACACCTTCGGCTTACGGCTAGGTTTAGCTATGCCCGTTCCAACAATCATTCTTGACGGTCTTAACTCTAAATTCCGGACATCCAACTTTCAGATGATGAACAGGAGACGGCTTGGTCATGTCTACGAGCCTAGGCCCGTGAAACGGCGTGGTCGATCAGCTGTTTCTAAGTTGAAGAAAGAGCTCTCGAAACTTCATTCATCCGTGATAGATCTTGTTCACAAGAGGAAACAACGCATCTGTAACAGTGAATCAGGATCAACGAGGTTTAAATCGCCGGGCTTGTCTCCGTTGCTCGCATCGTTTTCATCTACTTTTAGTACAGAGCGTGACGCATTTGAGACTGCTTTGTTGAGTTCATCTTTTTGTTTAGGTCGAATGAGACTCGAGGAAACACGATTCGAAGAAGCCTCCGATCACTTAGAAACCGCATTGCGAAGCCATTGGGTTTTGGATCCTGCGTCCTCGTCAGATTCAGACTCAGATTTAAGCAGAGAGTCTTTGTCCCGTAAACAGCAAGGAAAATCTGCAGTGGATGAAGACGATCCAGAGGAGGGGCAACTCTACTACTCTCTTGGTATCTGCAACGCTGCGGTGGACGACCATGAACGAGCAGTCCGCTTGTTCTTAACTGCATTGAGATATTTAAGGCGTTCTCTCCGAAAGGTAGACTCGCTAGAAGTAGCGCGTGTGCTATTTGATTGTGCCACAAGCTATTATTACCTGTGTAACTTTGAACAGTCGATCTCCTTTTTTACTGAATGTTTGAGAATATTGAAAAGCGTCAGCGGAGATGAGTTACCATTTCGCAGAGGAATCGTTTTATATTGTTTAGTAGTTGCGAAGGCAGCTGTGGATTTCAATTCAGAGGTTTCGAACTTACTCAACGAAGCTCAGAATTTGATGTCCGGCTGCCACGACAAAACAATACTTGCTTACATGGAATTCTGTGAGTCCTTTTGAATATCTTCACTATTACTTTCTTTACTTATTGAGCACCTCATATTTGCTGTTTTAAAGTGACTGCAATTAGCTTACACAAAGCCGCGTCACGAGTCCCCGTTCGAATACGATCAATAACACGGATATCTCATACTGGATTAAGTTTGGATGGCTTTTTAAGCTGGGAAGCGATGTGCATGGCTGCGCTCAATCTTTTTGATCAAGTGAAAAATGAATGTTGGTTTGATCCATCAGAGGGGGCCGAGGATCCAGACAAGATAAAGCATCTCCCACTCTCAGGCCATATTTGCTTCATGAAAGGTGAGTGACCCTAGAAAGGCTTTATGTCATTTCTGACGATGGTAGATCTTTGAGTGCTCACAGTGCTTTCTCACAAAAAGGCCAAGTTTATGCTCTAATCGGGTCTGTTGATCAAGCATTAAGCTCTTTTCATGACGCGGCCAATTATTATCGAATCGCTTGTGGTGACGATAACTTATTCGTTGCAGCAGTTCTGCAACATATGGGAATGCTATGTTCTCAATGTGCAGAGGCAGAGCATGATGCACTCGGTCATTTCAACAAGGCTCTATCGATACGGAAAAATGTTCTCGGTAGAAACTCTCGCTTGGTTTCAGAGACACTCTATTCTAGCGCAGTTTTACTTACTCAATTGAATAGGTATGAAGCTTCGATGGAGAGGTATCACGAGACATTGCGTATTCAAATGACTGATAGCCAGGACTCCAATGAAGTTGCGAGGACCCTAGTTGGTGAGTACGACTTCCTTGTTTCCCCAATAATTCATGTCTCAACGTGTATCGATATTTTTATGTGCATCATCTAATGAAATATGCCTTCTTGATTCATAAATAACAGGAATGGGGTTTTGCCATTATAATCACAGGGCATTTGATCTTGCCTTGACCTGTTTTGATGGGGCTGTAAAAATTAGGAGATATCGTGTATCTAGGCTGACAAGTTCAGCTGATGTCGTAGATCTCTACGACGAAGAAGTGGCGTTAGCTGCTGATATCTTCAATTCGGGAAACACACACATGCAATTGGGAGATTACGCACAGGCAATGCAATCCTTCATTCAAAGTCGCGACTTGAGGTGGCGTCACTTAGGAGGCGGTACTGTCGAAAAGATACTTGATAGATATTTTTCGGAAATGACTGTCGATGAAGACGAACTATTGGGGCTTGCACATTGCTTACACAACATAGGTGTTGTTTTTGACATCAAGAAGGAATACCAACGATCAAAACCTCATTACGAGGAGGCCCTCGCGATTAAGAACGCAATAGCTGGCTTTCATCCTACTTCTATTTGGTTTGGAGACCAAGCGAATCTAGATGACTGTCGTGCTTTTGTGCTTCAGTCACTTACGAGCGAAGACCATGGATATTGCCAAACTAACAAAGCTGCCTTATCTGCTTCTGTGACACAGCAGAAGATTGCTATGATCTATGTTAAAGTGAGTAGTTGTGGACACAGATGCAAGCTTCAAAAACTGTTGGATCATCTCTCATTCACACCGGATGTATCATCATGTCTCAATTTATTGTGTAACGCAGTTACGGAAGTATGATCATGCTCTCTTCCACTTCTCCCATGCACTGCGAATCCGTGAGTAGCGTTCTAGTAAAGTTGATTTAGAGGATGCGCCCCTGTTTTTATTAACACCACATCTTGGAAAATATTTTTTCATGCTCCCAGAGCGATCTGTACTAGGAAGTGACGATTTAAGGATAGGCATTATATTATCAAACATGGGAAAAGTTTTATGCCGTACATCAAATTACCTGGATGCAGCTATTCACTGTTACAACGAATCCTTGCGTATTTCCCGACTTCGTTTTGGTCAAAATCATACAACTGTAGCTTCAACCACGTTTGATCTTGGGAATTTGTATGATTCTAAGGAAAACTTCACCAAGGCAATGCACTGCTACCGAAATGCATTGTCAGTTTATAGACAAAAATATTCCCAAGAATTGACACGTCGGCTGTGTTCAGGTTCACATAGACAAATAGATTCGGCAGTGGGAGGGGGGGGCACTGATTTCTTAAGTACAGGCGACGAGCTAGTTCTTATTGGTGCTACTACTCCAGCACAACAAATCAAAGACCAGTACGAACGTGTGATTGAGGCGCTTCGTAGAGCGAAGCGCAAAAATATAATTCGTCGAGGAGAACAGATACGCCGCATTGTAGACTCCGACGATGCATGGTTGTCCTTCGAAGCGCTCATGTTTCGCTTCTTCGAGATCCTGTCTAACTATGTCGTCGATCCTGTGCAAACCATGGTGAATAGTGCCATGAACAGCACGCGTCGTAGGATTGAAACTCTCGCAACGCATGCAGTTATCAGTGCTACCGATGCTCTCGACTACCAATTTTTGGTGCTCATGCAGGAGTAGGTAAAATAGTGCTTTCCCAGCAAACATTTTACGCAGCAGTAGGATCTTACACTCCGACGCTCTGCACCGTGGCAATCAAACATAACTGAATCAATATTTGTTGTTAACATCGCTATAATAATATTGATGACCTTTTTATTTCGGCATCGCCAGAGATTTTTCGCCCTAGCGGCGTAAGCTTCATGTTCCCCACACATCCCGATCCATCTGGAATGTCATGCATGTATGGAGTATACCTCATGTAGTCTGAGTCGGGATCGTCCTGATAAGGGCTCGGGCGTAAATCATAAGGTATAGGGAGATGTACCTTCTTCACGCACTCGAGGAAGGAATGCCCGCTCGTCTTTCTGATAAGACGGGATTTGTACCATCTCTCGCCCCGCCCGCACTGACAACCCGCGATGTGGTTCGGGTCGGACACGTACAGTCGGTCATGCACTCTGTCGCCCACTACTCGCGAGCAGAATAAAATGCCAAGTTCAAAGTTGGAGTAAGACATTGAGTCACTCGCTGGGTCTCGGTGGGGGGTCGGATGACCTTGTGCTCCCCGAGAAAGACAAGCACTAGTTAGCAAGAACCACGATAGGTATTCTCTTGAACTAAGATATCCTTGCTCAAGATCGGGACTAACTTTTCGGTTTGCGATGGAAACGGCACTGTCATCCCTCAAACGAAGCAGTCTGCAGACACTCTTCTAGCTTCGGTTAGTGCGCGTCGTTACGATGTGGCGGCAGCAACAACGCACGAGAATTACCTTTAGAAAACTTACCTTTAGGTGAATAGAGGCGGATTTGTACGGCATCACATCATCGAGATGAGTGAACAGAGACAACCGAGAGATGAAAGACCGATCTAACTTCGAGAAAGAAACGGAGGAGAGAAAAACATGAGCTTCCCCCCTTTCCTTCTTAACTCTCGCGGAAGTCAATCGTTCTTTAATGGATGCGGCCAACTCTGGGTTTTTGTTCCGTATTGCATCATGTCGTCTCCTCACTGTGTCTGCATAATCCATGGATGGCCAGACTATGTCCAATAGAAGCAGCGGGTTATCGTCATCCCCGCCCCCCCGCCCGTCCTTCGGGAGCTCCCAATACGGCTGTAGGTAAGATCTCACGATAATACCCAAGTCGTCGCTTGTCCAATTTCCTCCCAAGGACGTCGGCTGCACCACGAGTCTATCCTTCGCGCGAACGAGCGACGGGGGGAACCAGGGTATATCCGCTTCCATTCGACTTACCACGGTCCTCCCGGTGGACGCGGCCCTGGCGACCGCGGCGGAACGGATGTGGTTATGATCGAGTATGCGCGATAGGACGAAGGCCACGCGTTGAGAGCCGTAGGCCACGCGGTCTCGGCGGCGAGTCGAATTATTCCCCGGCGCAATCGGGATGACGCCGACGTACTCCCCTGGGACAGTGGAGACAAGATGAGCCTGTGCATCTTCGAAACGATAACGATCGGCAAGCGAGGCCAGCCCCCCAGACGATAGACCGGGTACGTAACGGCGTAGGAAGGCATCGGGGAGCATCCCCCCCCCCGTCGCCGCGGCCTCCGACTGCTTCTCAAGGAAATCGGTAAGGACAGCGCCGAAGTCGGACGGCATCCCGTGATCCGTCCAACGACGACATGACCCGCCGTCGCGGCCGACGCCATCGACGTACGTCGGGCGGGGCGACGTCTCCCTCGACTCGAATCGCTGCACCCAGGACCCCTCGATGGCGGTCTGGGGGGTAAGATTCGACGTGGATATTATGACGACCAACGATCCCGACCTCTCGAAGAGCATGAAGAATTTGGGATGATGCACGCCGCGCATTGTCGAATTCTCCTGCCCCTCCTCCTCCTCCACGTCGTCGTCGTCGTCGTGATCGTGATCGCCGTCCTTTTCATCCTCGGGCCCACACCTCCTTCCGGCGTCGCTCGCGCTCGGACCGGCCCACCTCGTCCCGTGGCCCACCGCCGAGGACTTGGGAACGGACCGACGACGGGGACGGACGCGAGTGAAGAATACCTCCCCGCCGAAGAATGGCGTCGGCCTCGCATCCTTTCCCCGTCCCGTCGTGGTTCTTCCGTCGTCGTCGTCGCGTAGCGACGAGGGACGCCCCGCATCCGCCTTTGCCCCGAGGTTCGATGACGCGCCCGTCGCGCGATCGTCCACGACGCACTCGACGTCACGCGAGGTGTCGGTGGTCCCCGCCGTATCGTCGTCGTCAACGTCCATCTCGTCGTATACGATCGGTCTCATCGTCGCGCCAACGTTCACGGGCCTCCCCAGGACGCGGGAGAGTATCTCACCGGCCGTGTCGGTGCGCTCGGGTAGCCGCGATCGAGGACGGGGGGGGGGGGAGAGAAGACTCGAAGAGGAGGACGACGTGGTAGCAGACGGTGATGGATGCGGTTGCGCGTCGATCGATACGACGGGACAGACCCCGTCCCATCCTTGATCCATCGGCGGCGGCGGCGGCGGCAGCGGCGGAATCGACGGGGACGACATCATTTTGGCGGCGGTCGCGGCGCCATCCCCTTCTCCGAGTCTCGTTCGCGACTCGTCGTCGTCATCATCATCCTTGGACGTATCGATTACGATCGACGCCGTCCCATCATCCCCCCGATCGTACGTTTTGGTAGCCTTCGTAGCAGTCGTATTCGTAGTCATCGTAGTCGTAGTCGTAGTCATCGTATCGAGGCGATCGATGAAGTCGCGACGATGGCGAACGCCGCCATCGCCCCCCCCCCTCCTCGTATATCGTTTCGGCGTACGGGGCAATTTGAGAGGACGTCCCTCGAACGTCAGCCTGGGACGACGTCTCGTGCGTATCGCCGCCGCCGCCGTCGTCGTCGTTATCGCGTTAGTCGCGATCTTGGTCGATGTCGTCGCGATCGTACCCCCCTCGCGGCGGCATCGGACATCGTCTCGATCGCCGGTAGTAGTAGTACTAGCCGTCGTCGTAGTCGTCATCGTCGTCGTCGTCGTCGTCGTCGTTTTGGCGACTGCGATCGGGGTGGACGCGATCGCCCCGCTCATCGCGTAATCCCCGACGAAGGGTGGATGATCTCGCTCGTCGTCGACGTCGTCGACGTCGTGTCGTCGTTTATCGTCGAGCGCTACTCCGCCCCCGAGCGTACGTCGTCGTTCTCCCGATCCCGTCGCGTCGGGGATATCCTTGCGACATCCCTCCGGAACGGACGACGACGACGACGACGAGCGTTTACGAACATCGCGAAAAACGCGACCGAGATCGAATTTCGTCCTCCGATCGTGCAATACCAAGGTCGGTACGTGCTGTCCCATCCCCCGAGCCTCCGTAGTCGTCATCGTCGTCGTCTTCGTCTTCGTCTTCGTCTTCGTCGTCGCCGCCGTCGTCGATGGGGGGAAGAGGGATGGGAAGTCGGACGTCAGGTAATCCGCATCGCCGATGGCGTAGGTCCCGATTATGACCGCCGCGAGGTCGAGCGAATTCACGAATTCGGATCGATCGAACATTATCGTGGCCCCGTCCCCCCCCCCCCTTCCCATCCCTCTACTGCCATTCCCCCCATCGTCGTCGTCGTCGTCGTAGTAGTAGTAGCAGTAGTAATCAGAGGCGGCGGCGGGGGCGGCGGCGGCATTTGCATCGTCCATCGTCCTCTCGCCGCAGGCGTCGCAGTATTCGAAGCGGCGGCGGTCCCCCCTCCCGTCGTTCAAGCGACGATCGCGTCGTTCATATTCCGACAACCCCGTCGGTGCATCGAGGTAGAATCTATCGGCGTAATACCTCGTCCTGCCCCGGTCGGGGGATACGTACGGTACCTCGCCGGGGAATGGTCGTCGTCGACGACGACGCGGATCACGATCCACCGCAGCAGCCGCGGCCATCGCCGTTGTTGTTATTATTATTATTGATATATAACTAGCCTAGGCCCATAACACCAAGTGTTACGTAAAGCTCATTGGTAC
>JALLPB010000574.1:0-14524 GCA_036939975.1 Cyclostephanos tholiformis | reverse complement strand
TATATTATTACCTTATGAAACCCCTCGTGCTATGCGTGCACAGGGTATGAAAACACTACATTCTTCCACTGTGCACCATGGTCGTTGGTTAATCAGGGACCACAAAACTGTTTTTTCTACATAGGAATTAGTATGATCAACCAACCATGGCGCTACTTCACCCATGACACCTGTTCTACTACCATTCCATCACGTCCATTGATTGTCACCAAGACCTACTGTCCTCCCTGCCATCATCACTACTCCAGGGGTGCATCTTTGTGCCAATGGGAATAAGGCTTGTCGCCTAAAAAATACCCCTCATGTTTCCCTTGGCCAATCACATCGACATCGGCATCAACAAAGCTGGTTGACTCCTCCACCTCCACCGGCATCTACCATGCGCTATTGACAGTGTACATTGGTCACTTGGTTACTTCTCCATCATTGTTTTCTTACTGCCTACTCCACCCTCTCTGATCCTCCCACCTATGATCTCCACATTAGTCTTCCACCCATTGAACATTATCGTCCCCTGACCCAACTCACATCCAACACTGATCCCGTCTCTCACCACATCAATCATATCTCATCCTGCCTCAATGATGAACTCCTAAACTTCCATCTTGCATATGAGCAACTTGGGCACATGATTGACTCCTTCGATGTTGACATGCTCAACGACTCTGCATCCCACCAACACCATTCACTCAATCACCTTGTCCCTTTCAAACAAGCTCGACAATGAGACCCATAGCTTTGGGATGTTAGACCTTTTCTTTACTGATGCCATTGCTTGCCTGGACACTGATGATAACAATGCTATTGCCTCTGAAAAAGTGCCACTTGATTTCACCCCACAACAGTTTGCACAGATGACTAACCTATCTGACAAATTGGGACATTCCATCTCTCCCACAATACCCATACAACCCCCCACCAGCCCGCCATCATCACCACTCTTCCTATATGGTGGAATGGACAATGGCACCCCCTGTGATAGCTCTTTGTCTTTCACAACCTCTCTCCTACCCTCACCGCCGCATACCACTCCACTTCACAAAGACTCTAATGGCTGTACAATGTGTCTTTCGTTTGACAACAAGACCCCCCCCCACCAGTCCCTACAACCCTATGACCCCGTGTGCAATAGCAACATGAATAACAACAACAATAAACACACCATGACAACAATTTATACTCAGAATGCGTGAGGTTAATGGTGATGCCCACATGATATTGATAGTTCCATTCTAGTTGATGCCCCACCATGCACACATGATGTTGGAGCGTGGCTTCTTCAAGAGACATGGGAAGAAGGCAATGATTTTGACACTCTAACCATGGCATCACTGGGCACAGCCACCCATACCATGGTGTTGTGATCATACTCTCTCCCCTATTCTATGAGGCATGGCAATTTGCAG
Organism: Cyclostephanos tholiformis; assembly: GCA_036939975.1. Lineage (NCBI taxonomy): Eukaryota > Bacillariophyta > Thalassiosirophyceae > Thalassiosirales > Thalassiosiraceae > Cyclostephanos > Cyclostephanos tholiformis. The sequence continues at coordinate 13,118 of JALLPB010000574.1, read as the reverse complement.
ACTCACCCCCTCCTATTACCATTGATCCTGATGAGGACTGTGCCCGCCATTTTTATGCCTCAATCTAAATTTTGCTTCATTTGATACAAAAGGTTGAAAACTCAATGGGAAATTCCTCATGATGACTCTCATTTCAACTTACTTCTCTTGTGATGACCACCACCACGACAAATTCTGTACCATTCTAGATTTGATGCTAAACTCCATCAACAGCAATACACAAATTATCGTTGGTGGAGACATTAATGCATGAATTGGGATGCACACTTGTGAGGAGCATATGCATGTGCTTGGTCAACATGGAATTCCATGTAGTAATGCCTGTGACGTAAACCTGATCCATATCCCACTGCCCATAGACTACGATTTGAGAACACCTTCTTTAAGCCCTCGGAGGAGGATTATGCCACTTACACCAGCATCACAACAGAACACCATCCGACAGGAATCCCGAGCATGCATGACATCTTTGTCTGCTTGCAGACACTTCATAAACAAATCCATGATTGTAAAATGATCTTACATGGAGTTGCAAGTGACCACCATGCAGTACGCCTAACTGTTGCTCTCTCTTCTATGAAATTTAAGAACAGTGGCACTATAAGTCGCAGTACCATCAATTGGCCAAAAATAGTCACTGATGAACACACTCATATGGTCTACAATGAACACCTCCTTTCAATAACTTCCCCAGGAATCAAATACAAAGCCTATCAAGACATTATTCTGAAAGCCGATGAGCTCACTGCCACTCACCAGAAACGTCAATGTAATGGTTGGTTTCAGATGGCCATGCCACTCTTGCTCCTCTACTCAAGGAATGCAACAAGTTCTCCATGTCACCAACCGATGCCACTATCTTCTTGCTACAATTCAAACAACACTGCATGCAAACCTAAAACAACTGAACAGACATGTTGCCCATGCTTTGTCCCATGCTAAGGCCACATGGTATGCCCATTTGTGGTGCCAGATGATTCATGACATGAACATGGAGCCATGCCGCACTTGGGAACACATCTGCATTCTTACCAAAGGTGAATCCACACACCATCAATGCCACCCAACAATGGCAATGCAATTATCTGATGGAATGCAAGCAAGCAATGCTGCTGACAACATGTCAGTATTTGCCCCCCACTTCCAATGTGTCCTCAACAACCATCATCCAGTTAAGTGGATTATGTTGATCATATCCCACAATGGAGAATACGTTGGGATCTCAACAATCCTATCACATGGGACAAATCAAAAGCAGTGAGGAAACTCAAATATGCCAAGGCCCCAGGACTTACTGGAGTGCCACCAGAAGCATTCTAAGCCATGTCTCCTGCAAACCTATGTCATGTATACAATCACTGAAATGATTTTTTCATTGGTACAGCTGACCACGAACAATGGCATCACAGCCAATGTGTACCAGTGCCAAAAAGTGGTGATCTCTCTGATCCAAACAAATGAAGAGGAGTAATGCTCATGGACGTCTGCTCAAAAATCTTCAGCTCCCTAATAAATGGACAAGCATTCCGCCTGCTCAATGAACACAGGACACATTTCCAATTTGGTGGTACACCAGACCTTGGATGTTGAGATGGACTCTTTGTCCTCAAAATACTTCTCACAACGCAAAAAAATATAAACTGTCATCCTATGTTGCCTTTGTCAGGCTTGTCAAAGCATGTGATATGGCTAATCATGATCTTCTCCTCACTCTACTCAAGAAATACGGTGCCCCACCATGCTTCGTCTCGGCAGTGGAGAGTATGAACCAAGACCTGGTTGTTGTTCTAAAGATAGAATGTGAGATGCAAGAATTCGAACAATTGGTGGGAGTGCAACAGGGAGATAACATGGCCCCGGTTTTGTTTCTCTTCCTAATGTCTGCCTTTGCAGAAACTCTTGAAATTGAATGGAAATATGCAGGCATTAGTGTCTCCACAATGCATTTAGTCATTGGCACAGAACTAGCCAATGGCAGAGGAGAACTGTAAGGACACTCACCCAAGGATTATCATTTGCATTCCCTCACTGCAGTCAAGATTCTACAGTGCCTTTACATTGATGATGGTGCCTTCATTTTCACAATGTGTGCAGAACTAATAAAATGTCTCAAGCTTATTTACAAGCACTTTGCATGCTTTGGGCTAGAAATGCACTTTGGCAATGGCAACTACCCCTCCAAAATGGAATGTGTTTTCTTTCCACCTCCAGGATTTTTTGACCCTCACCTATTTGCTCTCCAACAAGACAGTTCCACTAATTCTCTTGAGGTTGAAAACAAAAGTATCACCACAATCGAAGACATACGAAGTGAATAGAAAACAAGGACAAGATGCAAAATAGAAGGCCTCCTCTATTATGACATTAATGAAACGAGACCAATCACAGTTGCTGACAGTTTTGTTACCTTTTGTCATCATTCAAATATCTTGGATCCTTCATTTTCTTCAGCCTTTGCGATGACTTTGATATTGAAAATCAAGTGACAGCAGCCACCCAATCAATGGGTGCTCTAAAAAAAATTGGAATTTCCCACACCTGGACATTTGGAGCAAATATCTCTTGTTTTGCGCAATTCCCATGAACTTACTACTATGGGGCTGTGAAACATGGTTGATGTAGAAGGCCCTTGCAAACAGCTTCAAGTTTTTCTCCATCGTAACATTTAATGCATACTTTGGGTGTCAATTACAAGAGTACATGAAGACTGAATCAGAAATGAATATGTGAGAGGCACAAGTTCTATGACATACCTAGTGTGTCCAACATGATAGCTTCATGCCTACTTGACTTCATCGGCAAAACAATACGAGGTCCATTTGACAGACTGGCACACAAAATACTATCAGCGTGCTGTGACCATACTCAACAAATTGTATGCCCATTCCTCCACAACAAGGATTTTGTGGTCAAGAATCTCCATCTCCTTTTTGCAAATGTACCTGAAGTTACAATTGATGACTATAGCTCCCTAAAAAATTGGATCCATGAAGCACTCCACAAATGTTACTAGAACTAGCTTGTTGTTTGCCTCATTGACAGGCAAGCACAAATCCCTCCCCACCCTGATGAATGGCCACAACTGTGACAAAGCCCCAGAACTCATGTGTCCTCTGCACCCAAGCCTTCTCGGTTGCCACTGTTTCAACCACAATCGATGACAGTGATTTCTCCCTGAGAAGCAACAAGCTTGACAATTAAACAGGTAATAATTGCAAGATGATGAAGGAACAATGTTGTACCTTCACCAAATTTGTCCTCGGCCTTGATGATGGCACCTGGGCAATATATTGCACCAAAAGCACATTTTGCAACATGATCCTACAGGACTTTGTTGCGCTGCTCTACTATTTGACCCAAATTGGCATGTGAATGGAACACTAATGACACCCCCTGGTGATCTGACAAACATTGCAATCATTCTAGCTCAGATCACTCTTCTTGTCATCGGTGCTAATGCTTGCACTCCATAGTACATAATCAACAAAGTATGGAGAGAAGATGATGCTTCAAGATTTGCCCTTGGAGGACCATGAGGAGACCTCTTCCTCATCCGCAGGTGAATATTACTCACCAAAAGGTAGCTATAAGCATGGTACATATCTGGCTCACTAACCCACTGACTCCTCTTCTGTTCTGACCCCAGACTTGGAAGCTTTCAAATGTCTCCCCCACACCATCCAACAGCTACTATTGGACTGCTCAAACAAAAGAGTATTTGTGCATGAACCGGTGCCATCAGGAGAGCATTCTGTACAGCTGAGGACAACTGCGGCAGACTGGAATGATGATCAAGACAAACTGACATGCTACTGAGAATATTGGAAAGAAACACGTGTTTCTTATTTGTTGTTTTATTTGATTTTGATTAGCACTTACATGGCGCAAAATTAATTATATTAAGCAATGAAATCAATCAATCAATTAATCAAAAGCTTATTCTAAACTCCAAACTAGCATTTTCAAGCTCAAAATATTGATTGTCCTATGTGTTTTGCCAGGGGGGAGAGCTTCTTTATTTGAGGGGAGTTTCCATCGTAAGATGGAAATGTTGAGAGTGATGTGTGATCTAAGGAGAAATGAGAATTATGAGCTTTTCAAACTACTTTAAAATGAACTCAACTGCCGGGCAAGGGATGTGTGTTTCATGTAGGATTCTATGTGATCTCATATATTGAGCACTAGATCTTAACCTGGCATTTACCGCCTGAAGAAGAGCAGTATTGGTGGTAAACAATACTTAGATTATTTATGAGAGTCTAGTGGGACGAGCAACTACATTATTGGTGGTGTTGGCGGTTCATGTGAGTCTGACTCAGCGATGGTCTGGCCATGGTAAGAGTCAGGTGATCTACACCGCCACCTGACAAAAAAGATCCAACTTTTGTATGTGAGTCTAAATACGCTAAGCTGGTTGAACTGGATCCATCACTTGCTTCTAGTTTGTGTGTTTTAGTATGTTTTCCACTGATTCCTAAAAGATACCTTAGATATCTTTCTGGGCTTAGGCGCTGGCTAATCTACACAGGAATGCCATATAGTATGTGGTGAATCTCACCACATACCTGACCTTGGCCATCTGCCTTCTTCCTTCATGAGAATATAAAGATCTGGGCGACAGTCAGTCCCCTGCTTACATCAGTGATGGCTAATTCAGCGATTCATGGTATTTTAGTGAGGTAGTTTCCTGCCATAGAACCATGGCCTATGACACTTGCCCCCATGAATGAAGCTATCAGATGTGAGATGCTGCGGAAAAAACCTGAATAAGGAAAAATGGTTGCAGACAACAATAATACCAATTTCATACTTTATTGACTATGGATCACTCTCTGGATATTGATTACTCCCGATTTACTTCCAAGTTGAACCCTGATAGTTCCATTCATATGGACTGTTGTTATTGTCCATGGTTCTGTCATGTACCAGGACTTTGCTTTGCAGAGGATACCTTCTTTCTCAATGATGAGTACTTTATCTCCAACTTTGTAATCATGATCAATTCACAGTCTATTTTACATTTGTTATTGTGATTGGTTCGAGATTGCCTATGCTCTCCTATTTTAGTCCAGTATGCAATGAATGGAATGTCAAAGAGCATATCATGTCCAAAGATTGCAGCACCATGAGAGGCTTAAGTACCATATGAAAGGTGGAGCATATTGCCCATGCGGCGTTATGAAGGAAGATATCAAAATCATCAGTGGTTACTGAATCTGCTATATCCAATTCAGCTGTGCAAAGAATATGTCCTAGGATTTGATGCACATGCTCCAAAATAGCATTTGCTTGTTGTATCTTGACCATAGTTGGCTTATGCTTTATGCCATATGAGTCACATAGTAGGCATTCAAAATGAAATTTGAACTCACTACCATTGTCATGCATCATCGTACAACATCGGGGGCATCTATTCAACCAGGTTTTATTAACTAAGTTTGCTATTCTATCCAAGCTTTTGTCAAAGATGACATTGGGTTGTAGCAGCTCCTTGCCATTGACTGATGAAGTCTGTAGTCATGTGACTAAGGGCAATTCCACAATTTTGAACCAGCTGAAGGCAGGATCTACCATGGTTAGAGCCATAACGTCTATCTGTGAGTTGTCTCTGCCTTTAAGAGTGTAAAGACCAATGAGGTCCACACATAAGCATTCCCAGGGGTAGCTTATGAAGGTTTTAGGGGGGAAGATGTCCGTATTTTAACTTCCGTCTCTTATTGATTTGGCAGGCCTTAAAGGATCTGTAGAAGCTTATATTGAATTTCCGTAAATTCGAAGTTACATACAGATGGCCTCCATATATTCAAATATATGGGTTGGCATACCTATGTAAATTTGAATTTACAGGAAATTTGGTCATTTTGTAAGGCTCATATTCAATATTACATGGTTGCACTAGCCCATAAATTCGAATTTACAGCATCTAATATCAAATTTCAATCAATACGGCCACTACGATTAGGTAGACTATTGGCCGTGGCGATGGCGGTCATCATCATTGGATGGCTCACCACTATTCATGGTCTAAGTAAAGTATTAAAGTCTAAAAATTATGGCAGTGGCAAGGAACACCAAACTCTGAAGGTGATATGAGCAGATGGCATGCTCCTGACACTCTCCTGGCAGGTGCCACCTCGCCTGTTTATAGTAGGTTTACGTACGTCCCCATGATGCACATCATACTCCGAAGAAATGTTCTTGCCAATCTGAAATCGTTATCATGTATGTCATACAAGATATTGCTCATAAGTCTATGACACTTAGTGCCAAAGGTCAATTTGGTCAAAGGGTCAGACAAATTGTCATTGGTCTTGCAGTGAGTGATGAGAGATTTGCCCATTGCAACTGATTCCCAAATTGCATGATAGCAAATGGAATGGGATTTCTTCTTTAGAGTTGAATCGGGTCTGGACAAGTTAGTCACTTGAGATTTGTTATTGCCGTAAATGTATGAGGGGCCAGACAGAGGCACTCCCATCATACAAAGCTTATAATGCAGTTCCTTCAGCAATTCGATCCCATGCTTCATTGCAACAAACTCAGCGCCGAAGACAGAGGTCATGATGGTCAACTGTCATTTTGATACCCAAATAATTAGGGCCAAGTTACAATAAATTAATATACCAGTCCGAGATCAGCGGGTCTGCTTGCAACCAGCATGGTTGCTGTCACATATCATTCTGAGGTCTACCTCTTTACCAAGAGGTTCAGGCATGTTGGGAGGAATGGCCTCGTGAACATCCCCATAAAACTCCATCCAGTCATGATGGGCAAAATCACTGGCAACTATATCAGGATAGGTTGGGTCAAAAATTAGTCTGGTGTTATGCTTAAGTCAAAGGTATCCCATGACATGGAAGGCAGCTTCTAGATGTCCCTCATGCGGGAATGCAAGATATGAGGATAGCATGGAGACTTCAGTGGCAATGTCAACACGGCCAAGCTCCACCATCCAATGCATCACACCAATGAGGTGTTGAAAGAAGGATGCATATTCCAGGTCTAGGTGTTCTGTCATGTCAGTGTCAGGGCAATAGTCACAAGCAAAAGGGTTCTCTGCCTTTGCTGGAATTTTGTACCGCCCATCTAACTTCTGGGTCAAGTGAGTCTGACAGTTCTTCATGGCTTGGTTAACATACATAGAGGGGCTTAGCCCCCAAGCCCATATGCCGTTAGGTAACTGGGTCTCCTTCAGTTTTGCACCGAGGTAAATGTCTGGATCTCCTACTGAAGTGGGCTTCAAAGGACTGACATAGCGTCGTGATGCATCAAAGTAGCATAATATGTAGGCATAATACCTTACATTGTCTTGTGGCCTGGTATCGACCTTGTACCAATATAAACTAGGTACCAAAGCAGGCACCGATTGAATTACCAACTTGGCCAGATGATTTCTTGCTCAGAACAAAATCAGCTGACTTGATTCAAATTGACAATTGAGCATAGGGTAGAGAGGAATGTATCCAACTAAATGCAATGTTGGAGTGGGATCAAAGAGAGATGAGTGGCTTTGGGGATAAACTGATGGAGATGCAGCACCAAACAAGTTGGGCAATTGATAAGATTTGGGTGGGATCATTTAAAATTGACATGTGCTTTGCTTACGGTGATGAGGATGGTGAAGTTTTGCAATGGTGTCAGGGGACTGTTCTAAAGATACTGCAAGAGGAGAAGACTTCTGTGACTGTAGTAATCAAGTGGGATAAAGAATGCTCAAAAGAGGGAGAAAGGGAAGTATCATGAGATAAGTTGATGTGGTCAAAGTGGACTTCCAACAAGCATGAGTAGAGAACGTGGAGAGAAAACTTGCATCATATGGCCACAACTTGTGAAATAATTATGATATACCATTATAATCTTACTTTTCTTTGATTACTGATGCACTGGGAGTTACATATAGTGTGTATGATTACTTTCTGGCTTGGGTGAACCTCAAAAAACCAGTGTTTTACTGGATAAATAGTGAGTCAAATGTGAGTCACTAGTCCAGTCACTAGCAAAAATGGCCAAAATTTACATTGATGACACCAACAGGGCACTTCTAGTGAATTTTTTTAAGTTTGGATTTATCTTATTGACATATATGTCTTGGGATCCCACAATTCAAAAATAAAAAATGCAATAAAATATTTTTGACAATTTTATGAGTGCCACCCCTATCCTGAATCCTGACAAAGCAACTCATGGAATTTGCATTAGCATGACAGGAAAGCACAGCATCACATATAAGAACAGGATTGCAGCCAACAACACTTTCACAGCAAAAATTCTATGGCTGGTAGATAGTTTTGTGCAAATATTCTTAGAGGATTGCTGCCAATGCGCTGATTGCAAAGACGTTGACCAGCAAGTCATTGACTTCGATGCCCTAAACATGGATGTCATCATATCCAATGACAATGGAACATGCCAAGGGTTCAAAAAAGAGGAATCGAAGAACAAAAGGCTCAAAAACAACAACCAAGTAGAGGAGTTCAAGATAGCTGAAGGCAAAACCTGGGAGAAAATCTTCCAAGGCAGAGTTCCCAATGATGGGACATTCATGTGCCCGCTATTCCACACCAAGAGGGAGAAAGGTTGCAAGTTCCAAAAATCCCATGTCACAGCAGCCAAATTCCCCAAGGATAAAAAGCAAGCATACATAGAGTACATGGCGGAGTGCAGGAGGAAGGCAGCTTTGGAATAGGAAATCAGGTCGGGGTCTAGCGGTGCCCAACCATGCCCATCCAAAAAGCCACCCTTCAGTGGCACCAGCCTTAAAGATAAAACCTCCCAACCACCAAAAACTCCACCCATGGCCCCAATTCCACTCCCCTCTTCCCCCAATCAAATCAACAAATTGTGGTTACAATGAAACTTCACAAAGTCATCCAACCCACCTGGGGGAAAGGATCACCATGATCGGCATGGAGCAGGCAACCAAATAACTTTGTGAGTTATATGAAAATGATGACTCATTTTCATCGTGGGGGAGGGCATCAAGCAAATTACACCAGGAGGCCTTGTCAGAGATGCCCCCAGCAGGGGTAAAAGCCCATACAGCAGAGGCATCACTCGTGAGTGCAAGGAGCCCTTGAAATCATCTCAGGCAAAATGCATGAGACCAAACACCCAAGCAGTCAAAGCACTATTTGGCTAATTCTGGCCCATGAACCCTACTGGAAGTCATAAAAAATCATCAAGTTGGAATCCCCATGCCCAATCAAACCTATCGTTACAATCAACCTCAACAGCAAAGCCACAGAGAAAAACTACTTGATACTCAAGAAGTTCAACCTCAACATTGGCCTTGCTTTAGAACCCCAATCTTCATCACCACTAGGATACGGCTCAGAATTCAGGAAAAGCATCATCCTTTCCCCACTTCTGATGCACCATCCACTCTGGTCACACATGGAGCAGCTTCTGTTAGAATGGTCAAGCCAATGATGCAAATCCCTGAAGAATGCAGAATAGCAGACTTGCAAGAAGCCATTGAGATTGGAAACCACAAAGGAACAACATTCCAACCAGAACTGATCAAGGAGCTCATTGCCGGAGACGTTATCAATGGCTACGCCCTTCTGCCCCCCCTTGACAAGACCAACAGCACAATGGCCAAAGGATGGTTTAAAAAGTCAAATTTCACCAAACTAGGAGAATCACCGGAGCAAGCATCAGCAAGGATCGAAACCACAAGAAAGCATGCCTCCCTTTTCCTCAAGAATGGGATGAAATCATGCAGCCAATGGTTCAAAGGAGATGACAACAAAGTTGCAGATGCCCTATCCCATGATGACGATAGATTCCAAAGAAATAACCTCATTTTTGACTGCATTACTGTGCAAATTGCCCATGAAAGAACAGTTGACAGAGGAAAACACCAGAAGCAAGCTAGGTCTTGGGAGATATGGAAAATATGCCACTTCCATTGGCATTGTCAACTACTTCTACCTCAAGAACTCCAAACAGGAAGAGCGCCACATCCTCATTGGACCATTTGCCATGGCTGTCAGAGATGTGCTCATGAAAAATTGGTTGCAAACAGAGTCCAAGATACCATTCAATATGTATCCATGACCTTCAAAGAAAATGGATACCCAAACCCAACCTTTGGCAAAAATGGCCAATCTGCATTCATTCTGCAACAAGAGTTCAGGGCCTTCAAAAACACAGACCCAGAAGAAAAACACTAAAAAGTCATCCCAATATCAGTCATTAGTTAAATGGTCAAACAAAATTGCACCAAGCTTGACCAAGGAGTCTTCTTTGCAATGAGATCATACAAATACCTAAAAGTGACAGCAGCGGAGCAAAGAAGAACTGAAATTGTATGCCTTTGCAACATCCACCTCTTCACAGGTACCAAACAACTCAGCCATGACAACCCCCCAATTCGAATATGCCCACTGCGTAGCCATCATCTTCAAGCAACAAAACAAGGACATGAAAATGGATGCCATCACCCTAATGTCATCAGAGGACACAGTCTGTTGCCCAGTCAGGTGACAGCAATAGTAAGAAGGATCAAAAATACCCAGGATCAAGTCCAACTCTCCAATCTTTACATACTCCAAAAATGACATCATTGATTGAGTAACATCAAAACACATGATCAACACCCTAAGGGATGCAGCAGGAGCAATTGGTGAAACAAGACTTGGAATAAAGAAGGAAAACATTGGCATGCACATGATCAGATCAGGTGGAGCAATGGTAATGTACCTAGGTAAATGCCCAGTCTTCATGATCATGCTCATAGGGAGATGTTCAAGTGATGCTTTCCTCAGATACATATGAAAACAAGTAATGGAATTCAGCCAAAATGTGGCCAAAAGAATGCTCGCCTGCCAAAACTTCAGGCACATCCCAGATGTCCTCACATGAGTTAACCCAGAAGACTCAAGAATCAGAAATTGTCCTGAAAATGCCAAAACAAGAAAAAATGTTGGTGGTAACACGAATAGTGGTTTCAAGTTGCCTCCTTTCTCTCAGTTCAACTGAGAATGCCCAAGTGATTGAAACAAAATTGATGGTGGAAGCACACGGATACCCAATCTGGGATTGGGGGAGGGTTTTTTTGATCAATTATTAGAACATTAATTCAAACCTAGCCCATTTGGCAGGACCCTCTCTTAAGTTCTATTACGTATCAATTTTCTACACCCATTTGGATGGTGACAAACCTGAAGCTCCTGGAACTGAACTCCTTTTCATTGTTTGGGAGCTGAGAGTAGGAGCAAGGACAAATTGTGAGGGGAGGGGAAGGACAGACCTTACTACCTAATACCTCTGGTCTTGGGCAGAGGACCCTGTTGGGAGTCCAAGAAAGTCCCACTGACAAGGTACCAGTCTGAGTTGGTTGTTCCTCACCAAATTTTCTCACAGAGCAGTTAGAAAATTCTTGGGGGGGAGGACAGAGCCGTGTGCCATCCTTGCCCCTCATGGTTCTCAATTTGCTGCCATTGTAATCAGGAAGAATTGACCTCGAATCAATCACATTTGATAGCAACAATTGAGCTGCAAACGGATTAAAGAATAGAAAATAAAAATCCCCAAGCCCAGAATATAGCAATATCAGCAATACATGGTAAAATTATTGCTATATGGGACCATTTATTCGAAGTTATAGTTGCTTTTATGATTTTTCCATAAATCGTAGCCCTGGTATAAAATTACCCCTATGTTGGCTAGTACCAGTGTTGTCATAGGAGGAAAATTGCCAAAGTTCCATGTCACTCCTATTTTTTGTGGAAACTGAAGCTTTTCTTTCTACTGCGATATGGAAACCATGGGTTTCATCCGTCATGACCTTTGATTCCGTCCGGTCCCCTCCAGCACCTGTTCAAGCGCAATAGACCCCCTCACCACATCAGGTGCAACATTGAGTGTGCTTGATTGGTCGAATTTTGAGCAAGGGGGGTGGATATGACAGATTTTAGAAGAAGATGGCAAAAAAAGGGGAAATACACCTCAATCATATGTATATGGTGTTGCCTTTACCCACACCCCAGGGCGACATCAGGTGTGCTGGATTTGTCAAAATTTGACCCATGGGGGGGTAGTTTATGGCAATTGAACCAGTGGCAAAAAATAATTTGAATTGAGTAAAAAAAATACGACAACCATACGTGGTTTTTTCTTTGCCCATGCCCCTGTGGCGCCCATTCTGGTGCAATAGACTGATTTGCTACATTAGGGGCAACATTGGGTGCACTGGATTTGTCAAAATTCAATCCAGGGGGGGAGGGTATTATGCACTGGCGAATAGGGAAATTTTGGGGGAATATTTTTGCCACAGTATGTGACTATCCACCAGGTCATTGCTGCTGCTGTGGCCCTGTACATTGTTCTCCACACAACAACCAACCTATGTTTGGCTCCAATTGTGAGTAAATATTTAATGTTCTACTGGTGTTGCCATTTTTGTCCCTTCTTCATTTTTTGGCACAATCTCAATCTAATCTTTCAAATCTAATTTTGTAGCTAATTTAAGTGCATTCATGATGAATCCTCAGTCAAAGTCGAGTGCTGACCGGTGACTTTTTACAATCTTCTGCATATTTTCTATCTGGTTGTGTGTTATGTCCAATGACACATCAATCTCATCCCCTGTCCCTTCTTCCCCGAGAATCTCCATTGCCTTATAGCTCAGCATGTAACTGTGTGCTCAGTGACTGAATTTTCTTATCATTTCTGTCTTCAGCATTTCTCGTGAAGTACACTTCAACACGAGGTCAACAAACTACTCTTTCCCTTTCTTCAATGCAAGAGGATAACAGCAATATATAGCCTTAGCAGCTCCCCAAGAATATTCAATTCCCTCTCCGGCATATTTGGCATGATACTTTGTTGTGATTAGTGCTTCTGCTCCAATGCTTTCACAAACGAACTTGAGCTGAGTCTTTTCATTTGCAAAGTCTATACAGGAGTCAAGCATCATTGCAAGCAAGAACTCCTTGACCAGAAAGCCATCATCATCAGTGACTACCTTCAAATTGTCAATGATTTATGCTTGCGAGAATGTTATGTTTGCCTTGGCTATTTATGAGAAAAATGAAGAGTTGAGGGATCATCTGTTAGAGTCATGGTTTGTTGAGAGGCTTGAAACATTTGAAATGCTCACCAAAAAAAGAAAA
>JALLPB010000573.1:0-14532 GCA_036939975.1 Cyclostephanos tholiformis | reverse complement strand
CAAATGAGAAAGGGGGGATGGATGAAGCTGAGTTCTTCAAGTATTTGGAGACAAAAGGGAAATGCGTTATCTTAAAGTGTGACAGCGGCCCGGGTCAGGAGAACATTGAGTTGCTTGCCGAGCTTCGCGATTCCGGCTTTATCTTGTTTCCGGTTCCGAGTGTTCCAAATGCGACAATGGTGCATCAGGAGACGGACCAGAACTATGGTCCGTTTAAGACGGCATATGCGCAGAGCCTTCAACAAGTGATTGACGAGCGCATCCATCAGAAGAAGCCTTCTTGTATCCCACCATGGATGGTTGGGATGATTGTGTTTGGGGGACGCGATCCTGAAACAGGTTTGGTCGTCAAAAGAAATGCATTTAAGGACGGCTTCTCGAGAGACAAATGCCAGCGTGCATGGGCAAAGGTTGGTGTGGTCTCAGTCTCACGCGAATGCCTGAACAATAAAAAGGTGAGAAAATCAATTGGTGATGGCGATGAGGAGCATGACGAGTTATGTCGGGCAATTCAATTGGTGAATCAACTTGCCGTGAATACACTTGAGGAGTTTGGCTATGACGGCAGTCCGTATAAGGATGAAATAAAGAAGAGGGACAAGATAATAAACGTCACTGAGCTGCATACTCTTGAGCGCCAGCTTCTCATGGCAAAAGCAACAACAGCTGGGAAAAAATTCACGGCCACTAATGCAAGCCATCTCACCTCGGTAGATATTTTTGTTGGCGTGGAATATGGTTGCCATGAGAACGAGCACAAGCGGCTTCTGGCAAAAAAGCGACGGCTCCATGCTATGGCCATTGTGGAGAGGGTGCTCCATTTATGGAACAACACAAAGGAAGGGAGCAAGATGAGGGTGAAAGATGTTGAAGATCTTTTGGCCTGGCACAAGGTTAAGAAAGTCGGGGACATGTCAAAGGATGAGAAGTTCAAGGCCTGGGAGGAGATTGCTCGAAAGGGGACAGTGCCGCCAAAATGTGACCAATTGACCAATGAAGACAAGATGGCATTGATTGAGTCAGCTCTGATGGATATAGGAGTTGCCAACACAGCACTTGGGCGTCTGCGAGCAAGGAAGAAAAATTCATGCCGGGGTAGGAATGAGACGCAATGTGTGCGGCTAGGAACTTAGATATGGTGGCGGATCAAGTTGATAATGATGCAAACGTTGGGGGCAATGTTGGCAATGATGTTGGGAATGAGGATAGGGAGGAAGAAGCAGTGTAAAACATTTATAATTCGATGTTATAACCATGTTCACTACTTTATTAAAAACGGACACTCGAGCATTATGTACATTACCTGCCACTATGGCTCCAATAATCATTATGATACAATATCCAGCTAGAGAGGCATCACCCACATCCTGTAGATGAGGGCGAAGTCATTGCTTTGGCGGTACATTCCCCACCATGGCGGTGCTAGAGGCCATTCGGCCGCCATGGTGGGGTGCCCTGGGAAGCGAAATAAAGCTGGACAGTGGGGACAAAAAAAAATGGTACAATTCTACGTAGGAGCTTGTATTAGAAAAACGGACGTCCGGGTACTAGCTTAATCTTGTATCCATCTTAGTACGAGAACCAACTTTTTCGAAAAGAGAGAAAATGAATATTTTTATCCTACGACAAATAAAGAATATTTTCTCATTCACGAGAAGTAATTAAGAAAGGAGAAATACAAAAGGAACGGGAGTCGCAAAAAAATTTACTTGCTGCCAATTGCGACTAGTCGTCTTGAAAAGAACCAACAACCAACAAACACAAACTGAAACAAACAACAAGAACAAACAACATCCCCCGAGATTCAAAGAGGATGCGGATGCTCGGATCGAGCATCGACGTGACCGCCCCGCCCGCCTTCATCACCGCGGCCGTCGAAAGGAGCAACGCCATCAAGGCCGCCGCAATCCTGAGGAAGGAGGTGGACGGGGAAACGACGACCACGACGAATATGACGACGACGACGAATATGACGACGGAGGATGATGTGGTCGGTACCTCCTCGAGTATTGTCGACGGACGCGCACCCATCAATGACGGGAACGTAGGCGATGACATCGAGGGCGGCGTGAGGGACTTCGCGGCGGCGTTGAGGATGCGACAACAGCTCACTAGGTCCAACCGTCGTCGTTGGCAGGACGTCAATCAGCAATCCAGGAATTCGGCGACAGCGTCACCGACCACAAATAAAACGACGAAGCCAGGCGCTGAGGTCATTGTCGACGTCGATCGCGATGAAATTTCGGGGGGGAGGGGGGGGGGGGTAGAGATCGAGGATGAGGATGACGAGAATAAATGTACGAATCGCAACGTCGTAGCCGTCGGGGGAAGCGGCAAGTGGGGCGCGGCGGGGAAGGCAACGAGCGGATTCGGGTATGAGAGGACACCCGCCGTTTCCTCCTCTCGGACTGCGCGCGCATCGGTCAACGATGGTGGCGCGTCGACGAATGCCCCCCCGATGGACGCGATGAAACCGGCATCTTCCTCGGCCTCGCTCGGGACGGCGGGGCAGCATGCGAGGGACAAGAAGTCATCGTGGTCGTCGTCCCCAGCGGCGAAGAGCCCGCTTCGGGCCGCATCGCCTGTGACCAGCACACGATCGCCATCGTCGTCGGTCCATCGCAGGAAGATGCAGCAGCGATCGGCCATCTTCAAATCGGGCGAATCGCCTAGGCCGTCGGTGGTAACGAGCGTGCTTGCCAAGGAGAAGGAGTCGTCGATATCGTCGATGTTGTCGTCTGCCGATATTGCCAACGCCGACGCGGACGCGGACGTTGTCGCCGATGTCGAAAACGGCGACAATAAAATCATCAACGAGTGTCCACCGTCCGTGATGAGGCTATCGGGACGGCATCGCATCGGCCCCGATAACGTTATCGAGATCAAGAAGGACAAGCCAACGTGGGAGAACGCGAGGAGGGGGGGCGCCGCGGTCGCGGTGGCCGCATCGGCTGGCGGCGGTGCCCGGACGGAGATCCGATCGTCGGTGATAACTCCATTGTCGGCGGTAACTCCATCGTCTGTGGAGGGGGGGGCGCCTGCCGGTCGCGATGGGGTGCATCGCGTACTCCCTCCCGGGGGAATCTCGGCCGAATCCTCCGGCGAAACTAACCTCGTCGCGATCGCCAGGGCGACGATGGCGGATGGTGGGAGATCCGTTGTCGCGTCCGCTAATGGGTGCACCTTGTCGAATATCGCCCCCGATGGGGGTGACGACGTCATCCCCCCGAGCAAGGACGACGGCCTCGCCGAGGGGGTCGTCGTGACGATGCCTCGTGACGAAGACATCGCCGGGGGCAAGAAGGATGCGGTCGAATGCGATGCGATTCGCGAGGACGAGGCCACGTCCCGTACGGACTTCGCCGCCACCAGGATGGCATGGGCGACTAAGTTGGAAAGGCAGAAGATGAAGGTCGTATCCGTTAGGAAGGCGACGTTTACGGCGAATATGGTGGATGCGAGGAGGACGGGGGGGGGGGACGAGGTCATTTTTACATCGCGGGTGGACGGGGAAGGTACCGTCGTGTCCTCAACCAAGGCTTGCATCGCTACCAAACGTAACGAGGATTTATCAAAGGATGGCGAACGCGATAGACCTTCATCCACGAGCAAGCTCCCTTCTCCATTGCCAGAATTGCCAGACAGGAAGAATCAATTATACGAGAAGTATGAAAGGAGTCGACAATATAAGGTGGCGGTCAAGAAGCCTAATTTGTCGGAGGTTAATGATGATAACGTCCAGGTTGGCATTGCTCTCCCGAAGAATGATATTTCGTCAATCCCGACGTCAAATTATGGTAGAATCAAGGACGACAGAAATGATAGTTCTAACGCGAAGGATATTCATCCTACGAAAAATATGACGGATTTGCAAACGCCAAACGAATCTATCAAGACAACCACTGAGATAGTTCGGCCCGAACAGGACCCTGCTGATGAGTGTTTCGCCTCTTCAGAAGAGGTTTTCACCCTGTTCGAACCGCAGTGGACGAAAGGTCCGAATAGTGTGGTGGACAAACTTGAAACAACGGATGCAGTCGAGTCCATCTGCAATGATGAAGAAGAAGTGGTAGCATTTGCTTCTAGTTTATTCAACCCGGACTTCTTTGATAATATCAACGAGAGCATGCTCGAAAACAAAAAGCCTAATGACGAATTCTGTGATTCGAATGAGCAAATGCAAGAGTGGAAGATCGATATTATCACAGAAGGCACTTCAACCAACAAGGAGCAAGAGAAGGATGATGAAGATGGCGATGCAAATAAAATAATATCAGAGTGGGGGATCGAGTGTCTCGCATTTACGAGTGAGACTAAGTTTAATGATTGGTGTGGCGAGAGTGCAGATGACTCGAAAATAGACCCCCCTGAAATTATGAATATTAATGATGATGACGTTGCGGTAAAGATCCAGTCATTCCAGGCTGGACTGAATGACGAACAGGAGCTGCTCTTCCTTGATATTGTTACAGAATACGAGGCAAAGATTATGTCCAGGACGGCGGAGGTGGAATCAATGAAAGGCGAAATGACGATGCAGCACATGCAAATCGAGTCACTTTTGAGCAAGCAGCAACCAAAAGAAAATGATTCTGACAAAATAATTGAATGCTTGAACAAGGAAATCTTCGACCTTCGCCGCATGCTTGCAGTAAGTGAGGCGGCAGTGCAGAACGGTGGAAAACGCAGAGTCGGAAAATCAAAAAAAGGGGGTTTCATGTCGTTTTTGAGATTGGGCACCAGATTTACTAAGGCCCACAAATGAAAAATGGGTCAGCTGGATTGGAATGTGTATTTGGCCTCGTTGACAGTGACAAAAAGGAGTTCATTGCACATGTATAAAATGTTTGTCTATTCGTACTGTTCCACTATCCGGAACTGGTCAGTTGGATTAGAAATTTATTGCACATTTTACTCTACAATTCAGTAAATTGCCGAGTAAACACTTTGCGAACTAGCACTGTTGACACTGATGTCGCCATCATTTTCGCCATACGTTGTCTTCTTTTTATTTTTTATTTTCTTCGTCGTAGGAACTGACTTCATGCGCTTAAACTTGCCAGAAGACGACATCATCTCAAGCTTCTTGATAGTTGCCTCTCGTACCTCTAGTCTCATCTTCAATTGATCAATTTCTTCCTGACGTTCAATGTCGGATGCCTGTAGTCTACTCCGTGTTGCCGCCTGGAGTTCATCGTTATGTTGTCGTAGCTGCGCGATCTCTTCGGTGAGTGACCGCTCTCTTTCTTGCGATGCCTTGTGTTGCGACTCGATGACCGATTCCAACTTTTGAATCTGCGACTTACTCTTGGACATAAGCTCTGGCACAATCTGCTGAATTTCTGACAGCTGGGTTTGCAATGATGTAATACGGGTCTCATACACCTTTTTCTGCTTCTTGAGTCTCTTGTTGTCTCGTTCAAGGGGGGAAATGTGACTCTTCCCAGTGATGGAAGAGACTCCCAAGCTAGGGGTACTGCTACAATTTGACACCGAGCAAGCGAGGAGAGATATTACTGACGAGTCGACAGAATTCTCGACAGAACCGTCATCTTCCCTATGGCCCGCTCTGCCACTGGCAATAGCATGTGCCTCCTTCCGTTTGCGTATCTGTTCGAAGTTGGTCTCCAGGACCCCTATCTTTATTGCATACGCCTGATTCTCGTTCTCTAACCGCTCAATCAACAACCGTCTCTGACTTTCGTCCTCTTTGAACTTTGATGTAATTGCAATAAGTTCATTCTTGAGGTTGTCGATGGTTAATGAATAATCTGCCATCGCCGTTTCCAGCTCGGATATGTGTTTGTCTTTCTCAAACGCTCTGGCCTTCCAATCGACATGATCGTCGTCAAAATCATTAGTACTGGATCGATTGAACAAGCCTCTTAGGAGACCCCCCTTTTGATGACCTTTGCCTAACACTTTATTCTCGGAAGTTGACGCAGAATTTGCACTCAAGTCTTCACTTTCGTTAAAATAATCTC
Organism: Cyclostephanos tholiformis; assembly: GCA_036939975.1. Taxonomy (NCBI): domain Eukaryota; phylum Bacillariophyta; class Thalassiosirophyceae; order Thalassiosirales; family Thalassiosiraceae; genus Cyclostephanos; species Cyclostephanos tholiformis. Next base: position 8,548 of record JALLPB010000573.1, on the reverse strand, counting down.
GATGAGCCACACGTTCGAGTGCATCCGCTGTCTTTTTGGACTCGATACCTTCCTTATAGTTAAATAGATCCTCCTTAGCCTCCCGTAAAGCTGTCGTCAATTTTGCCGCAGTTTCATCTTTGATCACAAGCTCAGCTTTGATCTAGTTGGTAGGGAAAGAGTGTTCATTGCAAACTTGTTAGCATTGAATGACAGAATACAACGCTAAAATCCACAGCAATTCTCGTACCGCATCAATCTCCCGCCTTTTGGATTCTGTCTGTTGGTGTGATAACACGCAAAGAGAGGCGATAGGAATATGAATAAATCACGCGTGGGAAACTGATCATTCTGCATGAAACCAAACAGCTTACCTCCTTGTGCATATTTTCTAATGCCATTTCCATCTCTGCCTGTCGAGCCGCATTGGTAGCCGCCAATGTGGCTGCCGCATGCATACTCGACTTCTTTTCTTTCTCGGCATCGGTCTTGATCCTCTCAATCTCTGCAAAAGAAAATTCATTATGCCTTCGGAGAGAGTCGATTTCGCTTTTCAGATTTTCTAAATCGTCGATGGCATGTTGACGTGCTTTTTCGGTAGCTTGCACTTTCGACTCAGCTTGCTTGCAAGCTTCTGTGGCAGCTTCAGCCTCTTCCTTTGCATCGGAGAGTTCGATTTGTAAACTCTGGAGTTTTTCCGTTAACATACCGAGCGAAAGTCTTTCGTCGTTGAGTTTATTGTTGAGGGATTTAATGGTCTTATCGCGTTCATTCACTTGCGTCTCAACTTCGTCTACTTTGGCCTTGCGTCGCTCGAGTTCCGCCTTAAGACGTTCAACTTGCTTGTCTCTTTCTTCCAACTCTACGCTAAGTTGTTCTGCCTGACGTTTCCTTGCCCCTAACTCTCGCTCAAGATGCTCAATCAGTGTTGCCTTTTCCGAAAGCTGTGCCGTTTGTGCTGTATTTTTTGCATTGGCGACTGCATTTGCAGTTCGTGCAGACGCCGTCGACAGTACAGTGTCGTCATCCTCTGTATCATCTTCATTGATCGTCTCTAATTCGGAGGGAGCAGCTGCTGCCGCCTCCACCTCGGCACGATATTCTATGAATTCCCTCTTGATCGCCGCCAACTTATTCTCCAAAGTGTTAACGTACTCATTCCTCTCATCCAATTCCGTGAGAATATTACTCACCTCACGATTCTTGGCCGCCAAATTTTCCTCAAGCTCTCTAACCCGCAGCTCCTCTTCTTTCATTGCTTCCTCCAGTTGATTGCGAAGTTCAAAAGCAATCGTTTCTTTTTCTTCCAGCATCGTCTGCGCCAACTCCATCTGCTCACGGTGGACATCGACATCCTGATTGAGCGTAACGATCTGCGCATCTCGATCGGCGATGCCTTCGACATAAGAATTCTGGGCAAGATTCATCGCGTCGATGGTTGCTTCTTTTTCTATCCTTAACGCCTCCACCTCCTTTTCTAACTCGCTCAACCTTGTCTTCTGCTTCTCCAAGTTTTCGATCTCCTCTTCCATACTTTTCGCTCTTGCATGCTTACTTTTCAATTCCGCTTCCTGAGATTCTAGCAAGGACACCTTGTGCATTGCATCCTCCATGGCGGCCAGCGCTTCTTCCAAATCGGCATGGATCTTGGATTCGCGATCCTCAGCCTCGACGCGCGCCTCCTCGGCAGTTCTCGCCGCGTGGGCGGCATTGAGGAGATCAATTCGAACTTTCTCGAGCTGATTTTCCACTCGAATAATCTCATGCTCTGCCAGAAAATTGAGGTGTCCATGTGCGTGGTAATATGAACGAATAACAACAATTCATGAACACAAATGTGAGGATGGCAAAATATGAAATTATAAACAACCAACATATTATGACAAAATATCGCGACCTCTACTCTCACCCTTCCTATCCAACTCTTCCCGCAGTTCCAATATTTCCCCCTCCTTCTCTTCGGCCAAATGCCGCAATTCCAACAGCTCTCCGTCCTTCCCATCCAACAAGCCCATCATGCGCCCCACCTGCTCCAGCGTATCTTCCAGATCCCCCTTCACCCTTTCGATCTCGGCATCCTTCTCCGCCAATGTTTCCGTCGCGGTCTCCTTCTCCGATATCGCAGCGTTTTCCATGGCGAGAGTCTTCAGATCCTCCTCCAATCGATAACGCAGCGCGTTCAGCTCCTCCAACCTATCCCTGAGATATGTCCTCTCGTCGCAAACCTTCTTATTCTCGCGCTTAAGGCTCTTAATGTCCCGCCGAGTCCTTCGCAATCGTCCCTCCATCGATATCAGCTCGTGATCGCGCTCCTTTAACTTCGCGGCCTGTATCGTCGCGGTCTTCCCCAATGCCCTCAACGCCTCGAGTCTGCCATCCATCTCCGTGCTCGTCATCTTAACCAGCGACCTAAGCCCGAGATTACCATCCTGCAACTCGGCCTCGAGCGCGTGTATTCGGAACGTGGCCTTGGCCTGTACGCTACCGAGACGCGCCTCCACCTCCTCGAGCTGCTCGGCAAGGTCCCGACATGCGTCGGTTAGGTTGAGCGTTTCCAGTTTGTACAGGTACAGCTCGTCCTCGAGACGGGCCTGGGTCATTCGATTGCCCCTCCCGTCTGGCACGCCTATCCCCCCCCCGGCATCGGCACGGTCGAACGGCGATGCCCTCCCCGTGTGATGGTTTCCGCGCACGACGTATCCCCCCGAGACGCCGACATCTTCGTCGAGTTCGCCGGAAATGTACACGTCCTCGTCGTCATCATCGTCGTCGTCCGACGGGGTATCGGAATCAACCGCCGGACGATGAATACGCCTCCTCGGTCCATTCCCTTCCAGCCGGTGCCTCCTCGTCTTCATCTTGCCGAATAATTTCCCGAGTTTCATCCCCCCCCCCCTTTTTTTTAAACCCCTCCCGCCGATGTAGATGTTTCCATTCGCATGTGTCGTCATCCCACCCCTCTCTCCTTTCCCTCCGCCGCCGCCACCACCATCGCCATTTGTATCGTCGCCGTCGCCATCCTCGACGATCTCGCTTAGCCTCGACCTCCCGCTCCCCCCCTCGCTGCCGTCTTCGTCTTCGTCTTCGTCGTCATCGTCATCGTCGACGTCGTCGTCATCGTCCACGAACTTAGAAGCGTCGATCTTCGATAGCTTTAACTCGAATTCCTCCATGGTAGTTTGAAATTGCCTCATCCCCTCCCGGACGTCGTCGGTCGAGTCCTCCATGGCGTCCGTCGTCGTCGTCCTACTCGTCCTCTCCGCCTCATTCGTCCCGTCCATCGTTCGGCGGGGTTCCGGGGGGGGGAGGGGGGGATGGTGGCGCGGTGAGGGGGATACGTCATCCGAAACGCCGCGTCGTCGACCCGTCGTCCAACCCCCGGGGGGGGAGGTGGTCATCCTCGCGTCGCTCCCGGATAGGTTGCTAACTCCGTCGTCGTCGTCGTCGTCGTCGTCGACGACTCCGTTCGCTCCTCCCCCCATCGACGACGGTAATGCCGTCCCGCCGGCCGAGAATTCGATCGCGTCGGGTATCCATCCGGTGCCACGACGTGCGGAGGTGGAGGAGGATGCGCCGCCGAGGTGTCCGCCGTCGCCGGAGAGTAATCTCCTGATTATGCCCATTTTTATTTTTTTCAACCGTTTCGATCGTCCCCAGCCCCCCCCCCACCCCCCCCGATCGCACTTCAATTATATTGTTGCGACGGATGCTCCGACGAAAGAGGGATGATCGTACGTGTCGTCATGATTGCCGGTCTTCGGTTCGGTCGGTCGGGCGTTGGGCTGTTATTTTATTAAGAGATAATATAGGGTAGTATCACCCGGTAGGAATCAATTTCGCAGACAGACAGAGCCTACTTATAGGTGATGGATGGGCTGTTCGCTGCTTCCTGCTTCCTCCCGCCGAATATTTTTTTTCATATTTTTCATTTTTTTTTGATGAGCCCCCATCCCGCCCATCCACGACCCAGCTCGGGACTTGATACGCCCCCCCCCCCCCTGCCCCCCAGCACCCGATAGGATGATGCGATCGTCCGACCCCCCCCCCCACCGCCCCGTGGGGAGAGAGGCGATTGTTGACTTATGACCATGGTAATGTTCGTTATATTGCCATCGATGACATAATGGAATTGATCCCCCCTCAGTAGGATCAACGAACAAGACGAGCACCTGGAATGTCCATCCACGACCTCATCGGGGGGGTTATGGAACCATCGATAAGATCAACGAGCAAGACCAATACCGAGGAAAGGGGATGCGAGATGTGGCATGACCACGTCAATATGAACAATCACTCCCCACGGCTGTTGGCTCATAAACTCGATTCGTTCGCCAAAACCAAACCCCCCACTCGTCATCGTACGCTTCCTTCGCATCGAAGTTCTCCCCTCCCCTTGCTCCCTCCCTCGAGGGAAATATCATCATGAAGATTCGCCCTGTCGCTATTCTAGCCTTCGTCGTGGCCAGCGGCAGTGATGTAAGTGCCCAAGAAGTCATCAATCCATGCAACATCTGCCCGAACGGTGCCACTGCCGGGGAGGATACTGCCCCCTACATTGATGACGGGGATCCTATTACATGCAAGGAGATCATTGAGAACGCCAAGCTATTCGAGACTGGCACTGATTGGTGCGCCGCATATGAATTTGATGAATTATCCTGCTGCCCCCCAGCGGCCATGCCAAAGGATCCCTGCACTATTTGCCCCGATGGGATCACTACCGCTGATGATATTGGTACCAGTTACGGTTGCTCCGACCTGGTACAAATGTATTCGTTTTTAGGGGCCGAGTCCGACGCATGCAAAAAGTGGGGGGAATTCGATGAGGGAGTATGCTGCCCTAATGCAGCAGCTGAGAATCCCTGCATCATCTGCCCCGACGGGGCCTCTGCTGGGGACGATTTTGTCCCGTATGCAGATCAAGGGTTTCCCATGACTTGTAAGGAGATCATCGAGTCCTACGCCACTATTGAAGCCGGTTCTGAGATGTGCTTCGGAGAAACAGACGTTGCAAAATGCTGTCCTGCCCCCACTGCACCTGAGAATCCCTGCAACATCTGTCCAGGTGGTGCCACGGCAGGCGATTACTTCACCCCATACTCAGCAATAAATACTTGTGGTGAAATGATGGCGGAGGCCAAACTGTTTGAGACTAATTCCAAGGATTGCAAATGGTACGAGGGTTATGAGGTTTCATGCTGCCCTAAGGCAGCATCCGGAGGCGTGACCCTTTCTGGATTTGGTGTTGGTTGGTTTGCGTTCGTCGTCATCGCTTCTTCCCTGTGGGATGTCTGGTTTGTGTAAAGGGTTCAGAAATCAATAGTCTTGACGAACTCATTTTTGCGGAGTGGGCAATATTTATGATAGAACTCAAATTATTAGTTTCGTTTAGTATGTAAATGGTTTTTCATGGTCGGTAGCCTACCAACTAGCAAGGTGAAATTTTCGCAGATTACAGTCACTATATACCAGTTAGCAAATGCTTACTGTCGAGGAGGGAGCACTTTCATGCACCAGCCATACACCGACGGGAGTTCTGTTCCATCCTGAATCCACATAGACTCGGGTTCTACGCTATTGGGTGTGTTTGCTGGTGCTGCTGGTGTGACACCAATAAATCCCACCACCCAACAATGGACCATGGCCTCGTTCGTATCAAATTGTCACTCATCGAGGGCATAATGGAATTGATATGTCATCGGTACGATACCTTAAAAAGTCAAAATCCAAAGAAACCGTATCCTGACCTCGTAGACGGAGGTGCCCTGTCGATAAGATCCACGAACAAGACCAATGCCAATGAAAGTGGATACGAGACGTGTCTCAATGAAAAAATCACTCTTCTCGGCTATTGGCACCCAATAAAATCGTTTTGTTCGCAATCGGCATCGTATTCTTTCCCCGTATTTTTGTGCGCCTTCCCTCACGAAACTATCAACTATCGTCATGAAGATTCACTCTCTCGCTGGTCTAGCTTTCATCATGGCCAGCGGCCGTGATGTAAGTGCCCAAGAAGTCGCGAATCCATGCAACATCTGCCCGAACGGCACCATGGACGCTGTCTTGGACTTTCGAACGGCGTCGTCACTGCCAGAGAAAATTATTCCCCCTATGCTGATAATGGAGATCCGATTACTTACAAGGAGCTCATCGAGGCTGCCAAACTGTTCGAGACTGGTGGTGCGGCGTGTATGAAATTCAAGAAAAGATTTGCTCCCCGTCATCAGCCGCGGCCAAGGATCCCTGCACCGTTTGCCCAGATGGGGTCACGGTTGCTGATGATATTGCCACCAGTAAGAGGTGCTACATGACTTCCACGTTTTCGACGTTCGAATCAGAGTCTGACTATTGCAATTTCCTTGGTGAAGACTTTGAGGCTACATGCTGCCCTACTGTTGCTGAGAATCCCTGTATCAGCTGGTGATGATTTTGTCCCATATGCAAATAAAGGGGATCTCAGGACTTGTAAGGAGCTCATCGACGCGCGTTTAACTTGGGATGCTGGGTCTGAAATGTGCTTTGGAGGACGAATAGAGGCTCGTTGCTGCCCCACCCCCATCGAACCTAAGCATCCCTGCAACATCTGCCCAAGTGGTGCCACGGCAGGTGATAACTTCATCCCATTTTCATCAATTTCGTCTACTTGTGGTGAGTTAATAGCGAGAGCCAAACAATTTGATACTAGCTCGAAGGATTGCAAATACTATAAGGGTTTTGAGGTTTCGTGATGCCCCAATATGGCTGCCTCCGCCACTACTACTACGGTTTCCGTGGAGTAGACTAGCACCTAGTCAAAAGCCACTGCCAGTCCAGAGAGTATTGATACGGGTTCGGGAGGCTTCTGGCATTGTTGGTTTTGCGTTCATCTCCATTGTTTCTGTCATGCGGTTTGTCGTTTTTTTTTGTTAAGAGTGCAAAGTTCGAAATTATGACGAACTCATTCATGCCAAGGTATAGGAGAAATATCATAGGAGTAGACCTCAACTGCCGTTCATGGCAACCGTCTGTGTTAAGGGCTCAGAAATCAAAATCGCTGCAAACTCATTCATGCTAATTACTATATTCGAGTTAGCAAATGCTCACTAACTATCGCAGAAGCCCTTTCGCGTACCAGCCATTTGCCGACAGGGCTTCTGGTCGATCCTCAACCCACATAGATTCGAGTTCTACGTTGTTGTTGTAGTTATCACGTCTGATAATGGATCGAAGAGCCAGCCTTAGATGTCATCACATGACACCAACCTCTCCTCGCTAGATGACACCAACCTCTCACTTATACGACTACTCTTCCCATTCACCTCCCAAGCTGCTTTTGCGTCAAAATTGCACACCTCTACTTCACACATGGGGGCGAATTTCGAATGGCATTTTTGGATTCATTGGCTTGACTCCTTCGGCAACTGCCACTCCGACGACCACATTCTACCACCATTACCCCTAGTACTACTTCCCTTCCATTGCATCCTGCTTCAGATCCTGCATCAATTGCGGAAACAGCGCAGAAGGGAGGGAGGGGATGACTCTCACAGTATAGATTATCGCCCCCTCAGTCTACCTCCCCATCTCCACCCCCACGACGACGTTCTAACCTTTTCATGATGGCCCTAGCCTCCTCGACGGTGGCAAAATCCGACGATGGCAGCTCCCTCCCGCCACCCGATCGGCGAGAGGATTTGCGCCGGCGACGATGCGACCCGCGGTGGTGGCGGCGGTGAAGCGATGACAACGAGCGACGTCCCCCTCCCAATGATCCGTCACGGGATCCGCGCGACGATGATGACGACGACGTCCACGATTCCGACGAGGAGGACGAACGCCGACGACGCGATCCTCCCCCGCCATGACGATGGAGATCCTCGTCCATCCCGCTCCTGCTGTTCCGTCTCCTCCCACAGCTGCTTCCGTCGCGTTTGCCGCGTCGTTCGTCCCGTCCCTTTCTCTTCCCCTCGTCGTCCCAGTCATCGTCGTCGTGATCGTCCATCCTTCTCCTCCTCTTGCCGCTCTTCCTGTCACTCCTCTTCTTCTTCTTCTTCTTCCTCCTCCTCCTTCCACTTCCACCATCATCCTCCTCGTCTTCGTCATTATTTCTCGGCATGCCCATCGCCGATCCCAACTTACATTCAGATTGCGTGCGATCGTCGATCCTAGTCATCCACGCCGGTAGGGTGGTGCCCCTACCCCTACCCATAGACTTCATCGCCGGTGTAGCGGTAGCAGTCATTGTCGTATCTGTCGTCGTTCTGGTGCCGAGCTGTCCGGACCGATCCATCGCATTCCCATGATCCACTCGCGACATCGACGACGACGGTCCCTCGCCCTCGTCTTCCCCCACGAGCTCGTAACCGTTGAAGTCCAATCTCGCAGTCGACGACGTCATCCCCCCCCCCCGCATCCCCCCCTTGAGTATTAAATTGCCCGGATCGATCGCGCTGCTAATGCCGATGTTCGATGCCAGCGCGCGACCGAGGGCCGAGTCGGCACCGCGTGTTCCGTCGTCGTGGTCGTGGTCGTGATTGCGATTCCCCCCCCTCCCGCCCCCCCCCCCGCCACCAGCGCCGAGGCCGCGTCG
>JALLPB010000572.1:0-14664 GCA_036939975.1 Cyclostephanos tholiformis | reverse complement strand
CGACGACGACGACGACGACGACGACGACGACGACGACGACGACACTTTAATCTTTTATAATATATGAATCGACCCAAATAGGGAAGAGCTCCATGGAGTGATTGTCCTGGCTACTGCCATTCATCTACCCTAGTAATGCCATGGACTCTGGCCTCAATTCTTTACCAGCTCATGTTCTTCATGCCAAATGGAGTGGCAATTGAGTGTCAGCCTGTCAGATGATTTTTTGGGGGGGGTTGGACCATGTAGCTTTTATCACCTAATTTTTGGTTGTGTTATGGTTAAAATTTACTTAGGCAAACTATATGCACTGTTGGAAAGCTCCCTTCAAGCTCCATTTGCAGATATCATTCTATTTTAAGATAAGTGTATTTTTCAGTGGTTTTGGTAATTTTGGGGGTAAAAACCAAGAGACAACCTGCACAGAAATAGGTAGAAAAAACTGTGAGATGTCTGAGAAGTTTTATTTTGCATAATGCCTCACTCTATGGAGCTGAAAAGTAGGGTTTTATGAGAAGTTCCATGCACAAATTGCAAGCTTGCAAGCCTATGATGCAATCTAAAGGCTGTTTTGGGCCAAACATAAGGAGTACCAAACAATGATACCTCTGAAATTTCAGCTGCCATGCTCTCCAAGGCAATCCATGTGCATGAGTTATAAGGGGCAGCATATGTGGTGTAGATGTGCAGTGTCACTTCGGTCAGCATAAGTGGTCGTGCTTTGTTGAAACGTCATGACATATTACCTAAAAATAGTAATAATGATAATTCTTTCTAGTTTTAACGACTAATACCTGTTGCATAGTATGTTTTTTTATTTTTGTATGCTTTGTTGTCGGGAGTGTGGCCCCGTGGTGCTGCAGGACGACTGTGGCTGCCATGATTGTAGGTTGCGACGATTTGTATCATGGAGAAAAGTTCTCCTTCAGCTCCTTTTGCCGCCTTCTTTGGCACCACCGCCGCCACACACCATGCCTACATGATGTTCCTTTCTGGCGGACAGGGCTCAACAATCAATTCGGCAGATGGGCTGCTTAGCCGATGGCTTCAATCTCCAACATTGATGAGGACGCGCATATTCCTGACCCCTGTTTGGATGAGGTCGGCATCACCCTTGCCAACATAACCCCCACATAACCCCCACTGGGGTCATGCCGAACCCACTTTTCCCATGCCGCAGTGGCTCGGTGTTCAAGCTACTGAATGGTAACTTGGTTACCATTTGGTACAGCTCCATTCAAAATCCACTGATCATACAATCGTCCTAATGCAACTCATCCTCTTTTCTATCATATGTTGCATGCAATCCTCTACCTTGATTTTACCTGAATTGTTTTTAGGTCCATAGATACACTCTATCCAGATTAGTTCCGTAACAACCATATTATTTATCCGGAAAGAACATGCAGCAGGATGTGTTGAAGTGAGTAATCTGCCACTCCATTTATATGGGCCTCTGCATTCACTGTAAGGGCCAGATCAGGCACACACCTCCTATAGTTTTAATCGCCCTGCATGGTGCACTCTCACCGTCAACCATGAGATTATGGCGAGGGCAAAATTGCAGGGTGTGAATTTAGAGCGTTTTACCAATAATTCAAACTAATCCAGTCCCAAGAGTTCTCGAAGTAACAAAGTCTGTATGCTGCATCTTGTTGTTCTAATGATAGATCGTCCCAGTTCATGTCCTCTGTCACAACATAACCTATTTCGTCATCCCAGCTTGATTGACTGTGACCCAAAGTCTCAAGGTACACAGAGACACCCAGCACCTGAAGATCGGCCCAGTAGTAACCGTTATAATGATTTGCATAGCAATCCCACATGGTGGCATCCATTCCCAGTGACGTAATGCCCAGCCCTTCTTCCATTGTGAGATCGGTATAGCGGAATGTTTCCAAGTCAGATATTTCTAAATTGTCCCATGATATTCGGTCATATCCGAGATCTCCGGCGATAGTTTTCTCTTCGGAAGCCAACATTGACCATGGCGTGTATCGTGTATAAGGGTATGGGTATGGGAATTTTGTGAGCAATTTGGAAAATTCTTCATCCATCGTCGGTAGATTGGTGGGTTCATAGGTTAGTATGACTGAGGTTGGGTTGACAGTAGATGGCATAATTATGGATGACCTGAATGAAGTAGGAGTGAGTGTGGTAGGCATAAGTGTGATAGGTAGTTTGGTGGGTGCTAAGGTTGGCATGAATGTGGTTGGGTTGAGAGTAGACGGCGTAATTGTGGATGGCCTGAATGAAGTAGCAGTGAGTGTAATTGGGGTGAGTGTAATAGGTAGATTGGTGGGTTCTAAGGTTGGCATGACTGTGGTTGGGTTTAGTGTAGACGGCTTAATTGTGGTTGGCCTGGATGAAGTAGGACTCTGGGTGTGTGTTGGTTTGGACGTTGGATATGATGATGGAGATTTTGATGGTGGTGATATACTTGTTTTGGACGTTGGATATGATGATGGAGATTTTGATAGTGGTGATATACACGGACCAACTTCCGTCCACGCGCTTTTCCATTGGGGTAATTCTTTGCTGTCTAACTGAGGTCGAAAATAAATTGACGTGCAGTAATATGCCCAGGGAGCCTCTTTGCATCTGTAAATAACATTATTGACCTCCACCTCAATCCCTTCATTGTATGATAAGACACTTGACGGATCATAGGAGTCTGGGCAAAGAAGTTGAATTGAAGGCTCGGTGGTAGGGATTACACTTGGTGACAGTGAAGGCAAATAGATGGGCGTAGCTGTGGGATTTGGGGTCGGATGTAAGCTCGGCAAAACTGTGGGCGCATCTGTCATCTGATTAGAGGGATTCTGACTTGGCGATGATGATATTGCATAGCTTGGGGCTGTGGATGGCTTTCCAGAATGTGATGGCTCCACCGATGGTTGTTTTGTTGGCATTTCTGCAGGATTTTCTGTTGGCGACAAAGACGGTGATTTGGAGGGTGTCTCCGTTCGATAGCAGGGACCTACATATGCCCATGCAACATTCCACAATTCGAGTTCAGAAAGCCCCAGCAAAGATGGATCGGCAATATTGCAGTAAGGTTCATATCTGTATGATTCAGCCTGTGTTTTTCCACCAGCACATTCAAAAACGTTGAAATCAACATCTACCCTTTCTCCTGCGCCATAGTCAGTTTTGCTTTGGTTATATGCTGGTGGGCAATACAAAATGGAAGTTGGTGGATTTGTCGGGCTGTTGCTAGGCGGAAAAGCTGGTGCCTGGGTGACATGTTTGGAGTATATGGCTTGATTGTGAGCCAAATTGATATAGTTTTATCGCACAGAACATTCATCACTTACAGTTGTAGGGTTGTTAGTTATTAAAGACGGATTCGTTGACGGCTCTGCTGAAGGCTTGGATGACTTTACAAGAGAGGGCTCAATAGACAGCATAAATGATGGCTGCACAGAAATAGATGGCTCTCCTGATTGCTGTATAGAAGGTTGCTCAGATTTCACAATCGACGGCATCTCGGAGGCTTCAATGGTAGGTGACACGCTTGGCGTTTCAGTTCGATAGCATGCGCTCACTAGGACCCATGACTCGATCCACAAATTCTTCTCATCGCCAATCAAGACGCTTCCATCCGCCACGTTACAATATGGCTCATGTAGTCCACTTGAGCACATAAAGATATACGAATCGACCTCGACTGTATCACCAGCCGCATAATCTGTTTTGGTGTAATCATAGACTGGCGGGCAATACATGAGGGGGGTCGGTGATGTGCTATCACCAAAGCTTGGAATAGATGTAGGGAGCTAAGAAGTTTGTCAAATAAATTTACAATATTGTCACACATTAGGTAAAAAATCCGATGAGACTAATGCACGGGAATAAATTTTCCTCACGTCTGAAGGGCGCACCGTTGGCCTTGCCGATGGAAGACTAATTGGACTCTTGCTGGGGTAGTCTGATGGCTGATGTTTAATGCACCAAGAAAACAATTACATCAAACATCATGAGTAATTCAATCTCAATAATGAATGTAACGAAGACTCATTACGCACGCTTAAGATTCCGACCATCTCCGTCGCTGAGTCAAACTCGTCTCCGAATCGCTGCGAGTCATACGCGGGATGTTTCGTCGGACGGCTTAACGATAGAAAAAGGGCAGGGTTGTGGCTGAGCTCCTGTGCGTTAGAAGGAACGAGAGTAATATTATTTGACACGCTCATTTTAAGACAAATGTATTATTTGTAGAATCCGTGGCAGTTCAACTCACCGTTGTTGGATCCATCGAGGGTGATTTTGTTGGGTGTTCTGTTGTTGGGTTCTGTCGAACAGAGAAAATATGATGCATGAGTAATCAAAGATATGGAAGTGGTAAATACTGTGCAATCGAGGTCAGTCATAAGAACATGTCTTAACTCACCTCGGTAGTCGGAATTTCGCTGATTTGCTGGTGAGGGTTAGTGTTTGGATACGATGTTGTAAAAAACATTTCATCTTCCATCGATGAATCTTCAACGGGGATATCGAATCGCAACCGACGTTTCCAATGATTTCCTTCTGTCCTCTGTAAATATGTCTGGGTTTCTTTAGCAACTGGTCGGACGCCTTTCTCGGCCCTGAGCGGAGCTACTAACTTGTGGACTGTCGGATGTACTGTATTCTTTTCCTCGCCATCAGCCAACCTAGTCATGGGCGGTTGATCGTGTTCATCACCTGCATAGTCTAAAACGACGCTTGTAAAACGTTTCGCATCATCGCCAATATTTTTCTGGGCGGTATCGTTTATGGCATTACTTCTTTTGACTCGATTGCCACCTCCTCGCAAGGTTCTTCCGTCGGCGATGGCGCCGCGACGAGCGACACGATCGGCCGCGACGTTCGATGCCTTCAACAACGCGTGCGGTGAGACTGTGGTCACCAGCAGAGCAAAGAAGGCTTTCGTGGTATTCATAATTGGCTTTGTGTGCTGTCTGTCATATCGGCCAGTGTCGCCGTGAGTTTACACGGGGCGATCGAGCGGATCGGCATGCAGAGAATCGATGTGCTCTCTCATCACACATCGCAAAGGATAAGAGAGTGTGATGGGAGTCCTATCATGTCAGCGGAGGTTAATTTGGTAGGAATTAATATAAAATTATACATCTACCTACGTCGACTCATATGGCAAAAAAAATCAAGAGCGCGCACGTGCGCTGATAAACATACTCACACACCAACCAACTATGAAGCAATTATTGTTCTCTCAACTTAAACGAATCGTAAAATCCATAAGTCAAGGTCATAATTCAAGCAAACAGTTTTTGAGCGCGTTGATATTTTGATCAAAGATGAAGCTCGCCACACTCAACTTCCTCTTCGTTTCGGCATTAGCCACCATTTCATCCGACGCTTACCAGCGCGGCGAAGATGCTAAACGTATCCGACGTAATCTTGCGAAGCATCATCACAAAGGAGTTGAAAAGGGAGAAGAAGCGATGGTTAAGTCGGCGAAGGCAAAGAAGGTGAAGAAAACTAGCGCGATGGAAATCGAGGGCACGGAGAAAGAAAGCATGGAGAAAAGCGATGGCGCGGTGACCACAGATAGCATGGTGAACAGCGACAGCATGATGACTCAGACTGCCGTAGCTGCTGAGCTGTCGTCAATGTCAATGCAAAGCTTTTCTATGTCCATGGCATCGGACGCAACATCTTTGCCCACGTTCTCCCCCACCTTAGCTCCATCTATTGAAGTTGCGTCAGTACAAGGTGCCGATGCAAGTCCTGCGTGTCCCCCTGCGTACGATGTCACGAAGACGGACTATGCTGGCGGAGAGTTAGTTCTATTGGACGACAACATCTTCGAATGTCACTCACTCTACGTCATGTATTGTAACATTGGTGAATGGGATGATGCCTTGTTGGATGAGGATGCAAATGCGGAGGAGATGTGGAACGATGCGTGGGTTCACGTTGGTCCTTGCTCCGTCTCGGAAGTCGTCCTAGAATCTACATCTTCGCCCACCATCTCCCCCACCCTAGCTCCATCTATTGAAGTTGCGTCTGTACAAGCTGCTGATGCAATTCCTGCGTGTCCCCCTGCCTATGACATTGCCAAGACGGACTATGTCGGCGGCGACATAGTCACAATCACGGACAACATCTTCGAATGTAATTCGACCTTGGTGAAGTATTGTAACATTGGCGAATGGGATGATGCTTTGTTGGATGAGGATCCAAATGCGGAGGACTTTTGGTCTGATGCGTGGGTTTACGTTAGTACTTGCTCTATCTCGGAAGTCGTTCCAGAATCTACGTCTTCGCCCACGATCTCCCCCACCCTAGCTCCATCAATCGAAACTGCATCTGTACGAGCTGCCGATGCAATTCCTGCCTGCCCCCCTGCCTATGACATCGCCAAGACGGACTATGCCGGCGGAGATATCGTGACGGTCGATGGAAACATCTTCAAATGTCACTCGCTTTACGTCATGTATTGTAACATTGGCGAATGGGATGATGCCTTATTGGCTCAGGATGCAAATGCAGAGGAGATGTGGGATGATTCCTGGGTGCTCGTTGGTCCATGTGCATAACGGCTCCATACCGGCAAGCCAACAATATTATATGTAAGAACTGCGCCTTAAAATGTCGGGAATCAGTGAAAAACCACGAATTATTTGCAAATGAAAACATTCATTCATACAACAGGGATTCACCGTCAGCTCGGCAATAGAATCCTACTGTGGAGGCATAATAAAGTAAAAATGAATCTGCTTCTTCATATATTATGGACAAGAATGTGTCATCGTATCATCTAGATATACATTAACCATTCTGGAACAGGTGATGACTCTGGATCTGGGAGCAATGGATTCATTTTCAGCATTTCGTCGTAGGGAAGTATTGTACTGATAGAGTAGAGGTAGTAGTAGGTATGTGTAATGCGTAATACTATCGAGAGAGTTTTTAGGTACGATAGTTTGTCATGTCTCGATTTTTTCTCCGGGACCTTGAAATATTATGAATTTGGATTTATAAAGTTCCTACATAAGTGTAACGTAGTTAGGCCGTGATTTCTTTGACCCGTAGCCATACACGCATACGCATAGGAACCGTTTTTAGAACACAACTTACACCTATCATATATATTTTTTTTACGAAGGATAATGTGAGTATTCATCTCACGAAAATCACAACAAAACATAGTGGACTGTGGGTGGCGCTTAATGCTGCCCCAAACCAATCGGTAAAAAGAATATCATTTCGTTTCATGGTATTATCAATTACGATGAAGGTTTTCATTCTCATCCCTACTATCATATCGGCCTCAGCCGTGACTTCGGACATTTCCTTGTCCCGCATGCGTAATCCGTCGAATGTCAACGAGCTAAATCGCAACGTCAGTCTACGCAGATTGGGAAAACGCCACAAGGGGCCCAAGTCCACCAGTGCCAAGATTGCTGCAGAAGAAACTGGGAAAGACCAGTCTAAACCTGCACCTACCAAGGAGGACGCTAAACCCGCGCCAACCAAGAAGAACCCGAAGACAGAAAGGGATCACAAGAAAAAGAGAGAGGATGTTGAGTCCACACAGGCCACCGATACAAGATCTGGTTGTCCTCCCACATACGACATCACAAAGACGGACTATGTCGGCGGAGATTTCGTCACAGTTGCAGAAAGCATCTTCGAATGCAATCCGACCTTAGTCAAGTATTGTAACATCGGCGAATGGGATGAATCCTTAGAGTCTCAGGATGCAAATGCGGAAGACTTGTGGAGTGGTGCATGGGTGTACTTTGGACCTTGCTCCATCTCGGAAGTCGTCCTAGAATCTACATCTTCGCCTACCTCCTCCCCCACCTCAGCTTCATCTATTAAAGTTGCGTCTGTACAAGATGCAGATGCAATTCCTGCTTGTCCTCCTGCCTACGACATCACCAAGACGGACTATGTCGGCGGAGACACTGTCACAATCACGGACAATATCTTTGAATGCAATACGATCTTAGCCAAGTATTGTAACATTGGCGAATGGGATGATGCCTTGTTAGATGAGGATCCAAATGCGGAGTATTTTTGGAGTGATGCGTGGGTTCACGTTGGTCCGTGCTCCATCTTGGCAATCGTCTCAGAGCCTAAATCCATGCAAGAATCTGACAATGGAGTTAGTATTATAAAAGAGATTCGTGGTAAAACGACTGCGAAGAAGGATCATGAGAAGAAGGAGGAGAAACTGAAAAATGAAACGGCAAAGACCGAGAGCATCAGGAATGAGCCAGTTGCTGGAGCTGCCACAGCGGATGGCTTAGCTTCCACTCCATCGCTGCCAAAGTTGCCCCTCACGGTCTCCCCCACCTCAGCTCCTTTTGGGGCTGTTGAGTCCACGCAAGTCGCCGATGTAATTCCTGCTTGCCCCCCGGCATATGATAGCACCAAGGCAGACTATCTCGGCGGAGACACTGTCACAATTACTGGGAACATGTTCGAATGTCATTCACTTTACGTCATGTACTGTAACATTGGCGAATGGGATGATGCCTTATTGGCTCAGGACGCAAATGCGGAGGAGTTGTGGAGTGGTGCGTGGGTTTATATTGGTCCCTGTGTGTAATCGTTTACACTTAATGCATCACATTATTCGCAACTACTGCGCTGACAACGCGATCATGAGCTTTTATGTGGGAAGCAAAATTTGATCAGGATTCATTCGCAAGTGGGGACATATGTTTCATGCTGGAGTTGTTTGATACTAATAACATTATCTTGAAACCGAAGCCGCCCAACCACCAGTAAAAGCATAAATGGGTCTAGTGCCATGTTTATCATTCCTCCTGTTCAAAAATAAATATGAGAACCTTTTGTGACAAAGGATAAGTTACACTTGAAGAAGCTCATCATCGAAGCATTCATGAAACTTCTCGATTGTCTGACTTGTGCATGTCCCATTCTGTCTCATTCGCTTGTATTGCATATCTAAAAATTGCAACATCGGTACTTGATATGAACGGCTCAAACGATCAAGCGTCGGCTGGACCAAGCTGAAGTCATACAGGAAAAAATGGTGCTCGTACGACTGCCTACGACGTGAGTTCTTAATCTTTAGCATTCGCGCTAAATTTCGCTTGCTGTATTTTACGAAATCCAATTCCAGCCATCCTTCGCATGTTTCCAACCTTTTGGCGATATTGTTACACCCGGTCTCAGAGTGTGCAGCGAAAATCTGCTTGATTGCGCTGGCAGCCCAATCATCAAACTTACGGAAGGGGAACATATGAATGAATGCAATGGGGTGGGACTGAGATGTCGTGACGTTTGGAGGAAAATTTTGTGCATGGTAGTGCCACCCCTTGACGCAAAAGTGGGTCGTATCCTCACACTTCTCAATCAGCGCCACGAGGTCTTTCGCATCGGAGTATCCCATCGGGTCGCGTTTCGGCGATACGACATTGCATGTCCTCCAGAGATTTTCCCAGCATGCTCGACGGAGAGTCGTACTGGCCATTTTTGAATGAGTGTGTAGTATGAAAATGATCCTATTAGGGCGTGAGTCCGTCTCTATTAATGATGGAAGCGTTTTCGCCATCCGGGTGGATTTTAGCAAATCTTCGTAGGAGCTATTCCTGCTCCATGCCCTGGAGACTTGTTCCCAATCCGAAACTACAAATTTCCCACCCATAGCATCTTTTACTAAAAAAATTGGATAGGATGATCTGAAAGGCGTTGCGACAACCTGACTTCCTCGGGCGCCTCCGCCATCCCCCGACGTAAAAAAACTCAGCACATCAGATACTATTATGTATGTCAATGGTTCGATCATGAGCTGGGACGTCGACCAGAGGAATAGAACTGCGGGAAGAAAGAAGGCAATTCCACCTCTGCGAAGGAGGCGATAACCACAATGGAATCTCCGCCGGGACATGAAAACAGCAGCTGCTGCCTTTTAATCTCTGATTTTGAAGAATCGCTCGTCCATGGATGGATGGTCACTGGTCGCATATCTCTTCGTTGAGTGTGGGGCAGATAATAATGGATCACACAAAATAGAGGTAATATTATGGAGATGCTTCGTCATGGTAGGTATGATAGTACTTGAGTATAATATGATTGTACTAGGTACTTCGTAAGTACGTTGCAGAGGTACCATACATCTAGGTAGTAGCTCGCACTTCCATCGATCCCTCTGTCATTGCTGCCGCGAAGCAGCCTTCGTCCTAAGCATTACCATTGCCATGAAGAGCGT
Organism: Cyclostephanos tholiformis; assembly: GCA_036939975.1. Lineage (NCBI taxonomy): Eukaryota > Bacillariophyta > Thalassiosirophyceae > Thalassiosirales > Thalassiosiraceae > Cyclostephanos > Cyclostephanos tholiformis. The sequence goes on along the minus strand of JALLPB010000572.1, from coordinate 4,469 downwards.
CGCATTTACAGCATATGTGGCGCCCATATTTTTCTCATGTGTATGTTTAGCCATGAAGGTAGCCGTCACTGGCACGACTGGCCGACTCGGTAGGCAAGCCATTGAGATCCTGTCCTCGAAGGGCATACAAACCCGATGCCTCCTACGACATCCCATCGACGCGAGCGTTTCCCCATCCATCGACGGGGATGCATCCCCCTCCGAGGTTGCTTCTTTCCTCTCGAGTCTTCCCCACGTTACCATGGTCGAGGGCGATGCCACCGACATCGGTTCCTGCAGGGAGCTGGTCGAGGGATGCGACGCGGTCCTGGCCCTGCATGGGCCCGTACGTCCGCCCCCTCTCCAATCGCTGTTCCGGCTCCTGCCGGAGACTGATCCCAAGCACAGTCGAAGCGTAAATTATCTAGCCGTGAAGAATCTGATCGACGCCGCTGGGGAATGTGGTTGCAAGCGTATAATCCGCGTGACCGGGAAGGGGGAGGAGCCGACGCAAGTCTTCACGGTGCTGATAAACATGCTGGGGAACATGGCCAAGGCATGGAACTACGAGGGGGAGCAGCTGCTGCGCGCTTCCGGCATGGATTACACCATCATACGACCGGGCGTTATGGGGAGGGACGACATCTCGACCGGGAGAGTCCTAGGTTTGGCCGACAACGGACTGGATTTGCCGGTCACCGCCGTATCTCACTCGCAAATCGCCAACCTTTGCGTCGAGTGTCTGGATTATCCCAACACGTCTCGGTCGACGCTGACGGCAATGAACGTCCCGCTGGGTACAGGGGAGGATAGCTACGCCCCATTACTTGCCAAGGTAGAATCCGACACGAGATCATTCCCAACGACCCTGCTAAACGAACACAAGAGGGCGGCGCGTATCGGCGCGGCCATGCTAGCGGCATTAGTGGCAATAATGTCGACTGGATTGGCAGCGGCATTGAAAGCAATCGGTGGGCTCGTGATGGGTGTATTATCATGACAACCTTAAACACAATTTGATGTTTGCATGACAAAGTGTGAGACATTACGGCACGTCTGCTGACCACGGTGTGCTATGTCTCACTTAATTGCCACACAGATCCATCTTTGTACTTCCTAAGGCGACATTAACATAGAAGCCAACAACCAAAATTTGTGGTAATACTATGTATTTAAAAATATTTATCGACGACAGGCTGAGATGAGAACGTTGCCACTAAATAGACCCATTTATTTGCAGCTGCACATGCCAGAAAATGGTCAACACCAATATAACATAAGTTCTTTTCTTTTTGAGTCAAATGCTTAAGGCATCAATTCTACATGGTAATAAATTGATCTGTACAAAATTGTACCATTTCTAATCAGTGTTATGGCTGCACCACAATGATGATGATGATGACGATGATGAAGATGATGACGATGATGATGATGATGAAGACGATGATGCAGAATGGTCCTTTGCTGAATGGTGCCATGATTGTAAGAGGAACAGACAATCAAAAAACATCTCCACACTGCCCAAGCAATCATCCTGGACAAGTTTGTTGCAGATTGGCCTGGCATCTGATGGTAACCTTAATTGACTTTGCTATCAACATCATTGTTAACATTGCTATCAAAATCCTTATCAATATTGTCGTTGTTATTGTCACCACCCCAGCAACTGATCTGTCATGTTTTTCCCTTTTCCCACACCCATCGCCAGCCACCACCCAATTTCCACTAAAATTTTGCCTCCACAAGATTTTACTGTTGATTGTTGTTTTATATTGCCTGTGTTATCACCTTGGTTGTTTCCATTGCCATGTTGTCTTCCCGCAACCACAGTAACTCCTTTTGCCATGTTCATCCATACACCGATTGGTGGCTTCAAGGTCCAACCTCTTCTGCAGCTATTAAATTTGTATATTGAGTTCTTATATTCTTCCCATCATTTGGGCTCTGCCTTACCCCAATTCTCCAAAATCTGGCCCCCACCTGTACAGCTATAACAGTATGACAGAGTACCCATGTGACCATCCACAACACATGAAGGTGCTCAAATGCTTGATTTACATTTCATATGGATGGTGAATGCAGTCAGCAGTGATTTACAGCCTCAACCATGACACCACAATGTAATTTGGGCTTTGCCTTACCCCATCATTTTTTCAAAAAAATATGGCCCCCATCTGCCAAGGTATATACCGTTGATGCCGGGGCATAAAAGATGCCAGGGCATAAGAGACACTTCCCTTTTTCTTAGATAATTAGCCACCTCTATGTACATCTTAGTGGCTCCCCATCCTGTTTCTCCCAATCTGCTACATCTAGGCATTGGTATGATGCAACAGGTGTTCTCGTGTTGAGGAGAGCTTTCCTGCGATCCCCTATATGCCCTGGTTGGGCCTGGGTGCGTTTTATTGCACACCCAGGCTCCACCAGGGCACATCGAACAAAAAAGTGAGTGCACACAACTCACGCAACCACTCCACCATGGAGGCCTCCTCTCGCAGCCTCTGGCAGTGCAGTACCTGCACTTGTGCCGAAAAACAAGTGGACGGCGGTGGAGTGCGGGATGTGTGGTGCCGTCGTCCGTGCAAAACGCCCAGCGTTGCCTGTTCTGGTTTTCATCACCGTCACTTCGAAGCCGAGCAAGGACGAATTTGGGGAGGAGGGGGTGTGACTATGGTGCCCCCCGCACACCAAAAATCAAAATCAAAAGCTTACGAAGGAGCAGTACAAAAAAAGTCACGTAGAAAATGAATTTTAATTCCTACGCGTAGACAATACAACCCCCCCCAAAAATTATTCCAACAAATTTAGACCGCCCTTTCTGACGTTCATGTGTCTCTTATGCCCCGGCATCTATGGTAGGAATAATAAATAACAAGAGCGCCATCCAAAAATTTGGTGTGTGACACACTTGTGGTTTTTTTATATATTTTTATGATCAGAACCAATCCTAAAAAATAATACTACAGTACGTTTGACCTCAATTAACCACACCCAAATTAAGGGAGCTTATTTCTCAGCATCTGCCCAGCCAATTGACTTCATTTTAAGCTTATCCCACACCTCATTGAGTGAACGGTGGGATAAACTATCACCGCTGTTGATCCCATAGGCAGGGACTGAGAAATAAGCTCCCTCAATTTGGGTGTGGGGTTTTGACAGAGATGTGATTTTTTCATATATATAAAAGATTAAAGTGCCGTTTATGTGTGTGTGTGTGTGTGTTTGTGTGTGTACCGTAAATATTTGATCGTAGATTAGCGGTATGTATCATAATCGTAACACAAACCCACAACGAAACGCACAACCAACTTGAGCCGCCACCACTCAGCGGCTTTTCCTTCTCTCTTTGTGGGTAGAGAAGCAGCGCCATCAAATCATGGCGCCGCCGCTCCTCAACACCATGTGCAGGCCACGAGCTGTCGGACTTGCACGTTTGCTGTCGTTGGTTTGCTCGCTTGGGGGGTCAAAATGAGAGTGGTCGAAAAATAGACCGAAGAGGGGGGATGCCAGGGCCTCAAAGTGGCCGCCATTTTACAATTGTACACACAACAATCAATTGAAAGTCGGCGTGGATGATAGATGGGGAGTTGGGGAGGACGTGTGGCTGGGGCAGAATGTGCAGCGGGGATGCCGTGTCATCGGATAGGTCGTCGAATTAAATCGACAAAAAAATTAAGAGAGTGAAGGATGGAGCGATGGTCGTAGGTGGCCGCCATTTCACCGGGGGACACAACAACCAACCAAAATTCGGTGTCGGCCTTGGGAGGTTCATGGAGGAGGCGCGCAATCGCGGAGGAACGTATGGGGGGAAGCGTTTCGCAACCGTTTGGTGGTGGCAAATGGGGCGATGAAAAATATGAAAAAAAAATTGTCACGGCCTTAAACGGCTGCAAAACATCGTAAAAAACGCAACAATCAACAAAAAACGAGCGGCCTTGATGGAAGGGAGATGGTATGGGACGAGAGCACGATGGAGGGTGCAGGGGGAGCGCGATTCGATCGTTTTGGGGGCAATCGAGTTGGGTGGGAGGGGGAAACTTAGGTAAAATCGATATATATATTAAACTATATTATTTCTAAGCCACTTAACAAAATAAAATAAAATCCTTCGACCCATCTATCGATCACCTCATCGTGGAAGTGCTGCCGGGAGGGTTTCGTCTAAATCGCAAATTCCGTACCGCTGGACCCGGCGAACAGCTTCACCATGGTGATGTTCTTTTTTGGATGTTGAGATGATTGAGTAACAAGATATTCTACTATTCCTACGTAGAGGTGGTACGATAGGTAATTGTGTTTTGTGAGCCGAAGTTTTTTTTGTGGTAGAACATCGCAACTTTTTTTCTGGCGCGCCAATTTTGTTTCATATGCCCTACGGTACTTACGGTACAAATTCTACAGTGAATAAGTCGTACTAGGAGGAATTAAATTGTGACGCGATAAAGCCGTTTTCAGAAATAGCCAATAGCACCATCGGATTCAGCGCAAAA
>JALLPB010000571.1:0-21133 GCA_036939975.1 Cyclostephanos tholiformis | reverse complement strand
ATTTTAGATTGTGTAGACTCGTAGCCATGTACTGATTCCTAGTAAATTCCTAACCTTTAGTCAACCCTTAGCTAACCCTTAGCTAACCCTTAGTTAGTACTAGTAGTGTTTCAATTGTTATAAGAGTGGTAGTAGACTTAAAAACATTACTTAATGGTTTTCCCGCCATTTTCGTTTCAAGCTCCCGCCCGCGCGCGCGCGCGCCTGACCCGCCATCTCGTCCTTGTCGTCCACATTACAAAATCTCACAACGTAACACATCACAGCCATCGAGCCAAGACGACGACGACGACGCCGACCATGACGACGACGACGAATGCTGACGATGTCATTAATAATACATCATCATGCCCCCCTCCCCCCCCTCAACGCCACAACGAGAGGAAGGCCATGTCATTGATGACATCTTAATTCGTCGTATTTGCCATCGTCTTAATCGTCATCGTCATTCCGAAGCAATGATCCCGACGACGACGGAACAACAACAATGCCGTCGTCGACGTCCTGTCGCCCATCACAACCCTTCGGACCTCCTATTGCTCATGGTCGCGGTCGTCGCGAATACGTCATACCCCTCGTATTCCTACTCCTCCTCGTCCTATTATTCCTTCGTCCCATCCCATCACCTCCCTCCTCTTCCTCGATCCCGCCATCATCATCATCATCATCATCATCATCATCACCATCATCATCATCACCATCGACGCCGCGTCCATACGTGGTCGTCGTCGCCGCTCTTCATTCCCCGACCGCCCCCTCCAAAGCAGTCGACAACCGTCACGATGACGGGCATGTCGCACGACGATGGCGACGAGGTAAAAATAGACGTCGATGGTGGTGGTTGCGACGATGAGGAAGATGACAAAGTAATAGAGGACGATGGCGGTGGATACGCACACGACTACGACGGACGCGATCGGCGGGGGGAGGTGGAGGAGGGGGGAGTGTCGTCGATTATAACGACCGCGAATAGTACTCCTCGTTGTAGTCTTAGTCGCAGTCGCAGTCGCTATTATCGCGACGACGATCAACGAATACGACGATCGCGACGTGTGGCCGTGCTCCTGCCGTCATTGTCTCCGTCATCATTGTCATCGTCATCATCGTCATCGTCGTCTTCGAAGGGGGTAGGAGGGGAAAGACTACATCCTCCTCCCATCGTCGAATCGGCCGTGGAGGGTGGAGGGGGAGGGGAAGGGGGTCGACGACGATCAGATTCGTCATCTTCGTCGACGTCTTGGCTCGTTGATGCGATTTCTCGATTGAAAATGGCGGCATCGGATAATGGACTGCCGTACTATCGTTACCATCGCGATGGTCGTTATCGTCGTCGGAACGCGATGACTGACGACGACGATGATCATAATGACGACGACGACGACGACGACGATGATGATTTCGATGATGACGGGGAAGGAGATGGCGAAATCGAAGGAGGAGGAGGGAAACGAAACGACGATTACGGGATGAGCTCCTCCTCCTCCTCCTTTCCAGTCCCGCGCATCCTATTGACGGCCGTTTCCCATCCGCAATCGGGATCTTACGCCCTCGCTCTTATGTCGTCGTCGTCGTCGTCGTCGTCGTCGTCGTCGTCGTCGTCGTCGTCGTCGTCGTTGTCGTCGTCGTCGGTCGTTGGCTCCACGACGAGGGTTCGTGGTAGTCGTGGCAATCGTCGTAAGTCGGACGATGTCGTCGTATGGTCGTCGCCGTACTTCGTGGACCTGTGTCCACCGAATGACACGCGATTGGGATATCGATTAATGTCATTATCGGCGGGACGAGTCGACGGTGGTGGTGACGGTGTTAGTAGGAACGATGGTCCATCATCGTCCGACGGTGATGGAAAGGCGGGGGGAAGAAAAGGGGTGGGTGGAGGAGGTGGTGGGGAATTGCTAATCAAGGCGTTGGGCATCAAGAAGATGATGACGATTGCAGCTTCATCGTCGTCGACATCAACGCGTAGTCGACGACGGCCGATCGTGGTTTACGATCTGACCGCGGGACTCGGGCGGGATTCGTCGGTGATACTCTCGTCCATTCCGTGGGAGGACGGCATTATAGGTCCCGACGTCGGCGCGACCACGACGATGCCACCGTTGTTGAGGCTGCACATGGTCGAGCGCGATCCGATCGTCGCGTTGCTATTGTCGGATGCCGTCAGGCGATTGCGACTGCTCGCCGCCAATGATACCGTGGACGAAATCGACGATGGAAACGACGACGTCATCGTCACCCCCCCCCCCTCCTTGCGACGACGCGCTCGACGGATGTGCAGGAGCCTGAGCGTGGAGGAGGGGGACGCGATCACGGTCTTGCATCGCGTGGCGGCCGCTATGACGACGATGACATCCACGGCGATGACGACGCCGACGACGGCGCTCGAGCGACCGGATGTATGCTACCTCGATCCGATGTTCCCGTCACCCAAAGGCGGTATGAAAAAGGGGGGTAGGGCAAAGAAGAAGAAGAGCGCGGTGAAGAAGGATATGGCGATTCTACACGCGCTGCTGCTGCCCGGGGGGGACGACGCGCAAGTCGGCGGGGTAGAGGGGGAAAACCACGATGATGCGAGCGTCAACGATGTCCCGAAAGACGGCACGGAGGGGAAGTATGTCGATAAAGACGACGACAACGACGACATCTTCGACGAGGCGAGGATAAAAACAGACGAGGAGGAACGGGAACTACTCCTCGCGGCGTGCGCCGTCGCGATCCGGAGGGTGGTTGTCAAGCGCCCCGTCGGCGCGATGCCTCTCGGACTCTCGTCGTCGTCGTCGTCGTCGTCGGGGGCGGGAAAGGGAGGAGGGGGGGAGGGTAGGAAGAAACGGGAGGGGGACATCGCCGTCCCAAGGCCCTCATATGACATTCGTGGGTCGACGAATAGATTCGACGTGTACGTCATTTCGTGATGGTACTTTTCACGCGCATCTCTCCGCTGTCAGAGGTTCCCAACTGATGATTGTTCTGTCTTGTGGAAAGAGTCGTGGCTGAGAGAGAACCGTCTCTTATTATATAGTGTGCTGTCAACTATTAGCTTGAGTCATAACCAAATCATTCCAGTCAAAGTCGATGGGGCCACCTCCAGGCATAGTGAAAATATATAAAAACAATGGCGCATTACTCGTTAACACAATGAACTCGGCTTACATTTCATTTTAGAGCACTGAGCTCATTCATCTTCTTGTCCAGTATCTTCTTCAACTCGGCCTCGATTTCTTTTTGGGCACTGATCTCATTCTGGCAGAAGAAGCGTTGTATCGTGTCACATCGCCCCGGTTTGCACCCTGCACCATCTTGAGTGATAACATAAAAGTGAGTGTGTGCCGAGGCCCCCCCCTTCCAATAAATCAAAATTCGTATTATTTTTTAATTTGTTGATAGATCTATATCCATGATATGGCAGAAAAAAAGCATGTAGTATCCCCCTTATCGCATGTCATATTCGTATGATCCTTCTTGATTGCGGCGTTATTCCATGTATGCTAAGACTCCCATCCATGGATTGTTTCTCTCGCATCTTTTCAAAATGAGTGGCATTTGATATCGCAAGGCATCGATCAACCCTGACTGAACATTCAAAAAGTCCGCAGTCCATCCGGCACTCTACGTGCCCCTCGTGTGTATGAGTGCGCAGTTTGATGGAATTGATTGTAAATTATCATCAAATTGCGAACTTATGCCTTGGTTTCATTGCCACCTGTTTCCAACTCGACGCAGAACTCGTCATCAGTATCATTCGTCACGACCATATCCGGATGATGTGTATACCATACATCAAACGGCTGTAGGCTGCGATTATTCGCATCCGATGCCGACCAACTCAAACAGGAGGGCATTGTAGATTGACCTACCATGCCTGTCGTGCCGGTGCCGAGAAAGGCGTGAGAATTCGACGCCTAGCAGGGCGACGACTGCGTTGGCGACGGGAACGATTCTCAACTTGGCACACTCCCAAAATTACGGCGAGGGTGCCGGCAGCCATGGCGACGACGTGGATTACGGCCACGGCGAGAGGGACTTCGTGGCGAGACGGAGGCGAGAGCATGGGCGGCAAGGGCGGCGAGAGCATCGGTGGCGATGGCGGCCAGGGCAAGGGAATAAAAGTACCTAGTACGTGCCACAAATTTTTAAGCCTTGAAGAGGTCTGTCTAAAAAGAAGAATTTACAATACATGCGCACAACTACCTATTCGTTAATTCCCATATTCTACCGAAGTAGTATTTTCCACATTATTTTACTAGCTTCATCTAGAGGAGGCCGGTAATAGTTTCTGTTACTGTACATTTTAGTACCATATCTTACGTATGTACGGTGTATACCTCTTCTCATGTCGTGGTATTTTTAGGTAGCATAGTAGCACCACAGGTAGAATAAAATCAAGTTTTGTTCTACCATAAACGCTTGCTTCCTCGCACAAAAAATTCTACCCAGAAATATCCAGGTGCGCGCCCCAGCATCAGAAAAGATTATCTTAGATGTACCATAAATAATAATACCATCACCATGGTGCGCCGCAACGATTATTACACCGAGATCGCCCAGTTCATGTCATTCCTGGATGGCATTGAATACCCAAGGAATGACAATTCCCACGTCTTCCCTCAAGAGCGGCTCCTCGAGATCACCGATTTCGACGTGGTCTCGTACTTCAACTTCAAGGCCTACCACAACGCGAACCCCTCTCCCAGCGACCAACCCATCTACTGTCGATCATCAACTTTGGAGTATAAGAAGAAGGCAATTTCAAGCTTTTTGCCCCGCCAGAACATGCCTTGGGACGACATTACCCAAACGGGCAACCCCACAAGATCGAGGGCGGTTCATCACATGATTCAAAAGGTAAAGGTCCACGAGGTTCGAGGGACGGGCGTTCAATCGAACGCTCGCCGCGCTGTCGAATGGGAAGAGTTTGTTAATGTTCTGATCGCGGTACGAGAGATTTATTCGGAGAGTAGTAAAGCGCATTCTATGCTTATGGCGCTGTCTGTGTTGACGCTCCAGTGGCAGCTGATTGGCCGCATTGATGATATTATGCAGCTACGAACAAGCACAGTCCTTTTTAATGTGCGCGATTCTTTCACCCTCCACATCAAAATGAGCTGGTCAAAAAACATTCGCACGGAGATGCAGTCGCCAACGCAAATTTTAATTGCAGCCATGGATCCAATCATTTGTCCGCTGTTGAATCTCGTGGTGTACATGGAAACGTTCGGCGGCCATGCTGGGGGATTGATGTTTGACTATTCAAAAAAAACTACCACTAACCTTATTGATGAAATCCTTGCAAGTTCTAATTTCAGGGCGCAGCGGGCTGGGCGAGTGGGAACTCACAGCTTTCGCAAGGGCTCTGCAACATATGCGAGCAGATTTGGCTTACCCAAGGACTGGGTGAACCTGCGTGGCCGCTGGAGGGGGAAGAAAAAACAGGTAGACACGTACATCGACGTGGACCAGCCCTACCCTGACGCTCGCGTTGCAGCTGTTCTCTGTGGCCCTCGTGGGCCTTGCAAGTATGCGGTCAAGGCTGGCATGGTCGTCCCTGCCGCATTCCTTGACTCAATTGTCCCACATTGCTGTGCCGCCTTTGGCACCCAGGTAGCACGAGTGCTTGCACTGCCCTTGCTTTGGGCGGCATATGAATGCGAAGCCCCAGTGAGTGGTGCCCAACGCACGCTTATTCCTACGAGACTTGCTGAGGAGATCCAACGTGAATGGATTCATGTGGAGGGTATCCCTGATGTCAACCCAGTCGAAAAGATTGGGTTGGCCGTGGTGCAGAATGGTGAACAGATGTGCCTTGTCACCCTTCGCACTCATCGCCACGACAATGATGGTGGGAATGAAGGGGCGATTGGGATGGAGGAGCCAAGGATGGGGATTGAGGAGCAAGGTACCACAGGCACACCTGAGTACGATGGGAGAGTGAGTGTTCTCACCTCACAGCTACTTCTTCTACAGAATCGCGTTGAAGATCTGAAGAATGAGTTGTCATCTATTCTTGCAGATCACAAGCGGTACATGGTAAATATGAATACTAACATGCGCCGCATTGCTACTCAACCTGTTGTACGTGCACTTGTTCCTCCATCATCAGAGAAAAGAACCATAATGTCAAAGCTAACAAAATCACCTTCAGATTTATTTGTTTTGTGGAGGGAGTATGAGCAGGGATTGGATGGAGGGAAGGCAGCCAAAGATTACACAGCGGTAGAACGGGGAAGGAACAAGCATACATATTCACGCAGGAGGGTATTTTGGGATGCAGTTGTTAAATTGATGGCAAGGGGATACACGGCAGACAGTGCTATCGATCGAATTAGTGAAGCGTACGGAAGGAGGTTGTCGGTTACTCAGGTGATCAATCAAATGAAAAAAGATAGGATGTTGGGAGTCGAGAGGTGGTTGTGATGGTCCCATCATGGTGGTGGCAAAAGGGGAGAATAGGGGGGGGGTGCATATTTAGAGTATGATATCGTAGCATTAATCAGTAAAATGTCTTTGTACAATTTGTGTTAGTAAAAATCATAGTTGTATGATATATGATTTGTACTTATACAAATCGTATGATGAGGTAAAAAATCGGCAAAAAGTAAGTACGTACTATTTTTTACTTATGAGACCTCTATTTTACGGTAGTACTCACAGTAGAACAAATGGGACATAATATTCTCTCGTTATTTTTCGGTACGGTGTATCGGTCAGTATTTCTTGGTATTTTGCAAACTGATACCGGACAAAAATTCGGTCAGTGTTAATTCTTAATTCGGCATCTATATGTACGATAAGTACACGTATTTAGAGTATTTTTTCACTATCTACAATATGTACGTCTTTAGATTATTATTATAACGTCCATCGCCATCATCCTCACACTGGAGAGAAAATGAGATGATAAGAATATGATCATAAATAAAAATAATGAGAGCAGCATTGGCCGCTCCTCCTCAGGTGGCATGAACTGGCAAACCACATAAGCAGCATTGACCGCTCCTCCTCAGGTGGCATGAACTGGCAAACCACGCATGCCTCAAACCACACAACAATGAGCTCAGCTCATTAATTACAAAAATGCTAACTTCCCTTTCCCTTTTTGCCAACATCGACCATAATGGAACCTCCGATGATGCTTCCCTTGTCCTTGACATCATGATGAATGGCACACCTGATCCTTCCCCTGTGGCCAACACCGAAGGGACTTCCGATCCAGTCAACGGAACGTCTGATGCGAATGTTTTGTCACCCAAATTGCCAATCCTTCATCCACTCACGGTGGTGGTGGATCACAAATGCAAGACGAGCAAGAGCTAGAACATCGATAAGACCAGGAAGAAGAAGATGAACAAATGTGCCGAGATCTCTGATACTGACTTGGCTGCGCAGTTGACCAAAATGAGCCCTCATAACATAATTGACGATGCTTTGCATATTAGTACAGATGATGAAGAGGGGGAGGAGGAAAAAGAGATGAACGCTACCAAGCTGGCGTCACAGCAATACTTTACCACTCATGCTTTTGGCAACAAGCATTCTCCATGGTGGGAGGGCTTTCGGCTGTTAGTACCACGTAAGCATCCGGAACTATATACGGAATATGTCCATTGCACATCATGCTCAAATGTGGGCAATCAAAATTTGGGATTAGTAAAAATTGGCGTCAGCTAGTCAACGAGCAACCTACGTGCCCACAACAAACATAACCATCCAGAAGAATATAAGGACATCACCAATCGTATGAATCTGTCAACTCCAAAATCAATTTCTATGAGAATCCCCACATCCATCGCGAATATGCCAGGATTTGCCCCCAAGCTGACAGCCAAATCCTCCAAGCTGCTCTACTGCACAGCCGCTGCCACCCTTGATATTGAGGAAGGCATTCCCTTTTGCACCTTTGAACGGCCATCATATCTCTGGCAGTTTACTCCATTGAATAGTGAGTCCAATAAAATTGCTAAGCTCCACCGTGATCAGGTCAGAGATGCAGTTATCGAGATGGGTGACTATGCAATGGAGGCAACAAAAAAGGACATGACAAGCATCAGATTGCATAGACGACCAATCACTGGAGAGGCACGGACAAATCAACGTACACAACTGACAACTGACACTACACATTGGGTTGATGAAAAAAATGGATCCTACGGTCTGCGAAGTATTCGAAAGGTTGATCACTGGCGAGAGGATTTACGAAGATGTTGTTGCCTTCCTTCAGAAATTTCAGGGTTACGGCGATGACACAATGTTTTTGAAACAATCGGCATCACCGATACAACAGGAAATATGGGGAAGTTAGGAAAATTTCTCGTGACGATCAAAAAGAACATTTTTACTGTACCGACCACAATTTACAGTTGGTTGCAATACTAGCATTTGAGCGTGAGTTAACGCTAAATCACGAAAGCCACTCCTCGCCTTTTGTTCTTCTTTGTTATTGTGAATATCTCTAACATATTTGTAGCTCCTGATGTGCCAGAAGTGACAGTGGCTATGAAAAAAGCTCGCAATGTCATGCAATTCTTTAAGAAGTCCACTCAAGCTACCAAAAAGTTGAAGGATCAGCAACAAGAGTCTTTGTTGGCAAAGTACAGCGGTCAGCCAAGGAATATCCTCCAAGATGTGAAGACATGGTGGTGGTCAACTTATTGCATGTTGAAAAGGTTATGGTTCCTCCGAGAGGCAATTAGCCATTACATTGTTGACAATCCAGAGGAGGCTGAAGCTGTGCTAATTACTGCTCAGGATTGGAAGATTTGCTACCAAGTTAAAGTAACACTCAAGACGATGAGTTTTTGGCAGCTTGTTCTTGAGGGAGAGAAGTATGTCACAGGCTCCTTTGTCCCATTGGCAATTTACTCTATCCGCCAATCTTTCTTGCAGGTTCTTGCATCCATGGCAACTGAGGCAGTTGTGAAGAAGTTGACGCGGATCTTGTGAGATAACTTTGATGGGCAATACCACCCAACCACCAATGGGCAACTGAAATACAATGGTGAGGCTCTTGTTGGGCATGGCAATAGGTACATTTCCATTCACCCTTACTATTTCAAGGCTGCTTTTCTTGACCCTCACACACACCACTATCTAAAGGTAATAATGGAACCAGACAACTATGATGAGGTATGTTTGACTTTATTCCTTTTTGTTCCAAAATCTTTACTTGAACTGCCAGAGGACTCATGTCTCTGCTGTCATCCTCATGCAGCTAAAATCTGACATTCTTGATGAAGCTCTTGCTTTTGCTGTGTCTCCACAATGGGATGAAGTCATTGACCTTCTAGAAGATGAACCTTCCAACCCTCCCCTCCCTGCTGCCACGGACGACACCGGTGACATGCTTGATGTCTTGCTGAACGGCATTGCTAATAACAACAACACTATCAATCGCACAACTCTCAAGAACCGTGACCCCGCTGCTGCTGCAAGATCATTGTGTAAAAATGAATTATATCAGCTCATCCTCGGAGATGAGTTCTACATATACAATTGTCCTCTTTCTTGGTGGAAATTGTCAGCCAACAGATTCAACAATTTCTTTGAGAGGCTTGCCATAAAGTATCTTGCAACAATTCCAGCTACATCCGCTCCATCTGAGCGCATCTGGAGCTGTGCTGCTAGAGTACTTACAGTCAAACAAAATAGGATGTCGGAGTGTGTTACTTCTGCTATCATGTATTGCAGAGAAAATAAGGAGCTCCTTCACAAGCACTATGCAGAAATTGCTCGAGAGAGGATGCATCCTGAGGATCATTTTCTAATTGAAAAAAAAGGCTCTCTTGCCTCTTGCCTATGTTCAAAAATGATGAATCCAAAACTGATGCTGAACAAGAGGGGTGAACAGTAAGGAAAATATATGTAGTCAAACCACAAGAATTTAACTAACGTTAGTGCCGATGTAGGGGAGTAAGGGACGTTAACAACGAGCCAAAGAATCAATTTAAAGTGATATTTATTGATGTTATTGTCGGACATAATATTATGTTGTTAGTAAAAAATGACCTCTAGTTTAATTTAAAGTTAGATATTATGAAGGGTTCCAGTTGGATTAAATAAAATCCGAGCGTAAATATCCTCCCCCCCCCCATGTGGGGATGACAGCTATGCGCCTACTTTGGGCATCACTAGTAAGGCCAGGCAACGGCAGGGTAAAGCCGCTGGACACCGTGGTTATGCGGCAAAAAAATAAACAGGTTGGACCCTGTTATAATTATGATGACGCATTGTAGATTCCCGCCAAGTCTGTGTGCTTCATTCCCGCCAAAACCTATTTTGCAAAATACTGATCGAAATGTACCGAAATTACTGACCGGCCAATGCTACTAATTACCAATACCGGCCAGACTGCCAGTATGACCATCGGTATGCAACTCTAACAATTAAAATTGCAAACACGTATGAGAATTGCAAACACAAATGAGAATTGCAAACGTCAACGTAGGAACAATATGATGAAATATTAAAATTGCAAACACGTATGAAAATTGCAAACACGTATGAAAATTGCAAATGGCACTTTAAAGTCCCATCACGTGTGTGTGATTCGTGACTTAAAGCAATACGTAACAAAAGGTGTAAAATGTTACAATTCGGTAGTCTCCAACACAAGGTGCCATATTCCCTCAACTCCACGACGTCGAACGATGACTCATTCCAAATTTTTCTTGGAGTTGACGGTGGTGCATGCCATCGCATGGGTAGTGCGTGCGTCCCATATCGGATGCGTGCCTGCGCTGCTAGAAAAAGAGTATTATTACTTCATCCTTATATCACAGATATCATGTGATGTAAATTACAACATCACACCGGACTAACGATACGGAAAGAATCGCGACAATGATAAAAACTCGATCGAACCTCCCCCCCATCCTCCCCCACGTCGTCGTCCTCGTCGTCGTCATCGTCGCAGTCTTCATCCGCTGTACCCCGACGGCGTCCCTCTCCGTGGCAATCAACGACGTCCGCTCCCGCCCATCCCTCGCATCGCGCCTGGCGAGGGGGGGACGGGGAAATGACGTCGTCCACGAGGGTCGTCTTCGAGGTCGTCGTCGTGACTCCATCGTCGTCTCTCGTCGCGCCGTCTCCGTCTCGGACGACGTCGACGAGGAAGAGGAGGAAGAGGAGGTGGTGGATTGCGTCGTGATCGGTTCCGGCATCGGAGGATTGTCGTGCGCCGGCCTACTCGCCGCCACCGGACGTAAGGTCAAGGTCCTCGAACGTCATTACGAGATCGGTGGATGCGCGCACGAATTCCACGTCGATCCGAATACGGGGAATACGATACCGTCGCATGCGATACGCGATGTGGAACATCGTAATTCGCTCCTACACTTCGAGGCAGGGCCTAGCCTGTATAGCGGATTATCGACGGATAGGAGTCCGAATCCGCTGAAGCACGTGTATCAGATGATCGAGGAGGAACCGGAGTGGATAACGTACGATCGATGGGGGGCATGCCTGCCGGAGGCGCCGGACGGCTATCAAATGAGCATCGGGGCGGAGAATTTCGTCAAGATACTCGAGGAGTACGGAGGTCGGGAGGCCGTCGACGATTGGAACATGTTGGCGTCGAAGCTACGGCCGATGTCGGCGGGAGTCAAGGGCATACCCCACGCGTCGGTCAGGTCGGACGCGGGGATATTACTCACCGTCGGGGCCAAGTATCCGCTGTCGTTCGCGAACGTCGTGCGCAACGCCCCGCTCTTCACGGAATCGTTCGACTTGGACGAATTCGGAGTGAAGAGCGAATTCTTGAGGAATTACCTCGACATGCTGGCTTTCTTGCTCCAGGGATTGCCGGCGGATCGTACTCTCAAGGTCGTGATGGCGTACATGATCGAGGACTTCTTCCGCGAGGACGCGGTCATGGACTTTCCGAGGGGAGGCAGCGGCGAATTGATCGCGGCGTTGGCCAGGGGAGTGACCAAGAGGGACGGATGCACGATCGAGACGTCGACGGCCGTGGACGAGGTGATAATCGAGAACGGCAGGGCCGTCGGGGTGAGGCTCGCTAGGTCGGGACGTATAGTCAGGGCGAGGGAGGCCGTGATAAGCAATGCCGACCTCACGAACACGTACAATTTCGTCCGAAGGGGGGAACACTCCGGATTCGACGACGAGCGCGATAGGTACCTGGGAACGACGAACGATCCGAGGGATGGATCTGTGCCGTACTGCAAGAGTTTCATGCACCTGCACCTCGGCGTGAAGGCCGATTTGATCCCCCCGGATGCGCCGCCGCAGTGGACAGTCGTCAGGGATTGGTCGAAGGGGATCGACGCGGTGGGGAACGTCGTGGTCGTGTCCGTCGGTTCGAAATTAGACCCGAGCTTGGCCCCTGAGGGATATCACGTGATACACGCCTACACGGCCGGAAATGAACCATTCGAGGATTGGGAACGATTCGAACATCTTATGAACGATGCCGTCGCCCGCGACAAGGATGAGGGGTACCAAAAGTTCAAAAACGAGAGGGCAAGGCCCATCTGGGAGGCGATACAGAGGATGGCCCCGGACGTTGAGAGTGGCGCGTGTGTCGTCGAAATGGTCGCCACGCCCCTCACGCATGCTCGGTTTTTATCAAGGCATCGGGGCAATTACGGACTGGCGATCGCGCCCGGTAATGTCGAGCAATGGAAGTTCCCGGATGTGAAAACTCCGATCGAGGGTTATTATCGTTGCGGCGACTCGACTACGTCGGGGATCGGAGTGCCGGCGTGAGTAGTCAGGTCCAATCTCTTTTCTTCTTCTGTCACAGCTGCTCGTGATGTTCCATTTTTCGCTGACTCTCGATCTCTCGTTTCGTTGTTGGTCTTCCTCTTTCTTTAGCGTTGCTTCATCTGGAGCAATATGCGCAAATAGCATCATGAGCGTGTGGGATCAGCTGCGTTTGAACAGCAAGATAAAGATGCCTTGAGAGTTAGATTTGTCCATTTGTGGAAGTCTCACGTATGGTAACACTCCGCCGAGTATCTCAGTACAGATCATTTCCACCCTTAGAACTCAAGTTTTATGATAAGTGAACGACCATCAGTGATGAGTTTTCTTGATCAGAACCCAGACCACAAGAGAAGTGACAACAATCTTTCCTTATAACAAAAAGAATATAACTACACTAAATCAATATACATGCATCTTGATATTTGCTTGCTGTTATTCCCTCTTAGCATTTTGAAATGTGCCCAACAACACACCATTGACAAGGCAAATTTATTGCTGAATGGGTTGTCCCTCAGCCTCAGTAATGGGGCACTTTCAACTGCACCTTTAACACCACTAAGTTGGGTGACATCAAAATATCCTTAGTGGAATATCTCGTTGTGGAATATATTCTATGTAGAATACCTCTCCTTCTTCATGGAATACTCTGTAAGTAAAAAAGTCATCTCAACCTTAACATAATTGTAGATAGTACAACCCAGGTGGGGGGAACCACTAATGTATTACCCTCATCAATGGCAAGGATGCTCATATTTGGGTTGTGTTGGACTTCAAGTTCAAGGAGAAGACAATACAAAAAGACAAGATCCATCTACCCATGAGGAATGTCAACAATGTCCAGCTCAAACCTGTAAAACTATCAGAGTAATTCAGCATAGTGACCCAAAAAAACAACTGCAAGAGGGAAAGTCATGTTGGAAGAAAAAGACATAGGCATGTAATCTGGTCAGAAGCAATCCTCATTGTGTGAGCGGTGATCAAGAAGGACTTGAACCCAAAGGGTTAACTGCATAACAGCTTAACGTGTATGGATGGCCACGAGTTTGGTCACGACAGATCATTTTTACAGTAGCTTAGAAGTACATAGTTTTTTGCTGATTTTCTCATTCACAGACTTTCAGAGCACATTGAATGTGCAACAATCTGGCTTGCTGGCAATATTTTCTATATTTCATAAAGCTTGTGATAACTGATGTACAAAAAGTGGTTTGCAGCCTAGTTATTGTGCTAGGTAAAAATTTGACAGTGCATTGTGTTGTACATAGATGTGTGCCAATTTTTGTTATTGAATTTATTGAACTATTCCTACGTGATTGGATACATTCCTACTAAAAAGTACAAATTTTCTTCCTGCCAAAATAGCTACTAGCTTTTAAAAGCTTTACAGCTAATGGTGCAAATATGCACCACCTGTCTTTTAGGTTTCATAAAATATCATAGCTTTGCCAATTTTTGTCTGCTCAAAAACCTGAAGACATCAAAAATCAACTGAGCTCTCCAGCTAAAATGCTCTCTCAATTCCCATTTCTACGAAGCTTGTTGCATTGATGAGCCAAGTAGGGGGTCAATTTTGTGCTACAAACTTCTTACAAATAATTAGCAAAAATGTGCAACAATAATTGCTAGGTAAAACCTAGTTGTGAGTGTGTTTTTTTCTGATTGCTGACAAAGACCATGCAGTTGTCAGCAAATAGTGATTTGATATGATTTGATATCATCGCATTAATACAATTAATTTTCTTTGCCTTGAATATGCTAATCAAATAGGAATAAAAAACAACAAATAGCTTTGCGTGAATTCACAAATGTGCTCCATTGGGCATTGGGCAATGTGCATTGCACCATATCGTGTATCGCCCCAGCCTTGGCAGCATGGTCATCAAAATTGCCATCTAGTTTGATGCATTTCTTAACATGGTAGATTATATAGTGTTAGAAATTAATTTTTAACCCTGTCAGTTTAATGACTAAGCTCAATTGCTTTGACCATGCCCTCAACAAACCCCTCATCTGCATTGCCCTACCACTGGATTGGGTGTAAATAAAAATTGGTGTCATTGGAGAGGGGAGATGCTTGCCATGGTGAGTATGTTTGTGTTGTGTGTTATATTGTAATTATTGTGCTAGTTTGTATATTTAAAATTTATGGGGTGGTAGTATTTTTTCCATCCGAACCAAAATAGTTGATAAATCTGTTAACAGCTAATAGCACTCACAAGGGCCACCTTTTATGCTAGCTATGTAGTTCCATTGTTTCATGTCAAATTTTTATTTGCTCATAGGGTTTGATACAACATTAAATGTGTCATGATGCCAGCTTGCTATTTGTTGCTTGCAATATTAATAATAGATGTTTGAAGAGTGTTTTACTATGTTTTTTGCACTAGTAAAAAACTTGCCAACTTGTGTGTTTTGTGATGGCAAAAATTTTGCTGTCCGAAGTTTTTTTGTAGAATTTGTGATTCTTACGTAAGAATTGCATTTATACATAAGAATTGCATTCATACCTACTAAAATAAGGATTTTTCTCTAATTAAAAAAGACTCTGAATGCCAAAATCAACTCATTTGCAAGGCACCCTAGCTAAATCTAACCCAACTAAGTTAATTCAGCTCCACAAAAATAGGGTGGCTGCATTTGGTCCTTTCTTAACCTCAAGTGTCAAAACTGAAAGGGGGGGGCTGCTCAAAGGTTGATGCATGGAGGCAAGAGCAGATTTGAGAGGGGATGGGGATTAAAGTATTCATTTTTCATTTTTGCAAATGGGGGGCTATCAGATTTTTCATCGTGATCAAGTTTTTCACAACCCAACTGATTTTGCCAATTTTTACAGAGGAATAACAGTAGAATATGGTACTACCACAACCAAAACATGCATAAGCATAAATGCTATGATATTTCTGATGGACCAATTTCATGACCACAATGTTGTCCTATCAAGGCTGTAAGGCCGTCCACCACCCATCTCCAAAGACCCATGCACATTCTCAACAATAAATCCTCTAAGGAGACCATTTGAGGCATCCCCCTGGCAATACAAATATCTTGTTCTTGGTATGGGCCAATTACCCTGGTTGGCCACCATGCTGCAAAAAAACAACTACAAAGACAGTGCTGATGAATATGGGACAACAATGGGTGCCAAGATGACTAGAAGTGCACATTTTGTTGCAAACCCCTCTGTTTGGTAACAGGAACCCCCCAGTTTGAAAATTTGGAGTCTACCTGCCCATATATCAAAATGGGTAGTTCCCATTTTAAAATGGGTTATTTGTGTTGGCCTGGCCTTCCAGTCATGTGTCAGAAGTGCTTTCATGTACCCCCCATTCAACACAGATATTTGATTCTGTGCATCAGCACTCATGAGCCTTGAAGCTCCCTCCTCTCACCAAAAATTTTGGCACATTTTTGTGCCCTCCCATCCAATGTGGATTGACTGTTGTGGTGCAGCAGCACAGGGAGCTTCTCTTCAGTGCAATTTCCACATAGCCCCCCATTGCTGATTGCTATGTTCTTCCCTCACAACATCACATTCCATATTATTGTGCTCTCTTCATTGGAGTGTCTGCCCTCTGAATAAGGTTCCCGTATTAATTCAGTGCAGCCATCATGTCAAGCAAGAATAAGGCTGAGATTGTATTCAGATGCTCTGATAGTTGTGAAATTTTTTTTGAAAATCCAAGACTGAAACTTCCTTCCACCTTATTTTCCCATTTATCCGGGCCCCAAAATGTGATTATTTTTGGTCTAGATAGTTGGGAACATCTGAATAAAATGGAAAAAATTGCGTGAATGGAAAAAATTTGGAAAGAATCTTCCCCCCTTCCCGGCCACTCGGGAAGCACCATCCAGATAGCCGGGAAGTTAATTTTCTACTTCCTCGACTGTTGGATAGCCTCCTTTTGCCTGTCTATCTGCACCTTTGAAAGGCCACTGGTGGCCCAAAGGCCACTCCTCCACCTGGTTCTATTAATCAAACCAGTGGAATGGAGATGCCCCCATGGCAACAGAGGTGGAGGAGGAGGAGGAGAAGGCATCATGATTCATCAACATCACAGCGGCTTATCACCGCAACAGCAATTCATGCTATGGTCATCCACTCACAATAGGGCCTCGACCTAGATGGTGGCCACGATCGCATCATTGCCCCCTGCATTGACAATGACAATGCACGCTGCTCCATCCCACACCCTGCCTAGCCAACGTTCATACCCCCACCAAATCATCCCATTCGATGGGGGGGGGGTGGTGATGGGGATGGTGATGGGAATGATTGCGGCATAGGCATCATTGTCATTGTCATCATTGGGTTGAAGAAAACTATCATCGGCGATGACAACAGGGGTGGCAAGGGTGGCACCGGCGAGGGTGGTGGCAGTGGCATCAATGGAGCAGCGAGAACTGCAATCACAATCGATGAGTCGGCCATATCACCTTCATTGTCCTTGTCGGTCATCTTGTTGGCCCTGTCTATTGGGAATATCATTATCATTGTCGATGCGGACGATGGAAGTGGGGATGGTGTGAGCGTGGATGACCAACATGATGGATGGGGGGGGGGGGAAGCGATGACAACATCGGGGTAAGAAGGAGGATTGAATTGCGATCCTGCACAATGACAACAGGGATGAAGGGGAGGTCAATGGGGGGGGGATGATTTGAAGATTGTGTTTTGAGGGCAAGTGGCAGCAACAACAGCGATGGAATGGTGTGAATAGGTGGAATATTAAAATTTAACAGTTTTTATGTGTCTATGTAATCCTATTACTTTACCTGGACACATAGGACTCCCAAACCAAACACAAGCTACATAGCCCATGATGTGGGGATGGAGTTGGTGCAATTGGTTTGGGCGCCGCCAGCCTGAGGGTGGTACTAGGGGCAAAAGCTGTCGGCTACCATGGTTGGCCAATTTTTTGGGCCAATTTGTATCTATTGTACATAGCACTAATGCGTAGGAGTAAAGTACAAAACACCAAAAAAGTTCCTTACATGTCATCACAATAGGGGTTAAAATCGTAGGTATGGGCTATCAAACTATCAGCTACCAGACCAGGCCTGTGATTATTTTCTGCCCGGGAAATAAATTTAAACAGCCTGTCAAAGTGGAAAAGAAAGGCTGCGAGAAAAAGCAAACTTCTCGGCTATCAGAGTATCCAAGTACAATGTCAGCCTAAGAAAGGGATCAGAGGTGAGGGGGAAGGGAGCAAACCAGGCATGCATTGATGAGGTTAATGAGTACAAAGAGGCAACCCTCATAGAGGATGTGATTGCACATTCTGCACAACAAAAAATGTAGAAAATCTCCCCTTCTAGGTTGTAAATTCTTTTGCTTTTGGAAAATAGAGTATTTTCAGCTCCTTGCAGCAACCTCTTCTCAATGCATTGGTTGAGTGCACAGACATAGGCATTTTATTATTCTATGAATTGGCTAAATAAAAAAAATTATTAGTAAACCATTTTGTTTTAACAGCTTAACATAGCTAAGGGCGATAATCACTGCCAACATTTTACAGTAGCTATGTAGTAACATAGTTTTTTAGCAAATTTTTGTACGCTCACAGAATTAGACTGCACGATGAATGTGCAAGAACCTCAGCATTCATGCGGTATTTTCCTATTTTTGCAAAGCGTTTCACATCAATGAGTACAAGGTGCTTTTTGCCACACATTTTTTAAACTTGTTAAAAATTCTCCGTTTGTGCGTTGTGTTGTACGGTAGATTTTAGCACGCCGAGTTTTTTTAGGTAGAACTTATTGTACTATTCTTACGTAGAAATCTTCTACCTACCTACTAAAAAGTACGAGTTTTACTCCTGCCAAAACAAGGATAGCGCTGTTAGCTGTTATCACCCAACTCAATTGCCCCTGAAACAAATCAGTCTTGCCCCCCCTGTGCCTCCCCCACCTCTTCCTCTATATACTCCTTGGTCACTCTCGCATGTTTTTTTATTGGTATGTAGTACTGTTGTCTGGGTGCCGCCTAAGGCCACAATATGTTTTATGTTTTATTTTTTATTTTGTTGTTGCTTGTTTTACCACCCCAAACATAAAAAAGCCCCACTCACCCACCATGTTCCACCCTGTTGTGTCTCTTCCATGGTTTTATGTCCAAACGGCAGCCACCTCAGCCGAGATCCCAACCCCCTCTCTATTTGTTGAATTGTCGCCATTTGTTGAATGATTGTGCGCACGCCAATGGGCATTTGCTATGGACCCATTGAGCGTAGTGGCGCCAAGTGGGAGCGCCTTGAAAAGGTGGGGAAGAGAATGACAGAGCTTGAAAAGAGGGTTAAGGCAAAGGCAGAACAGAAAAAGCAGTTGTGAGACACTGCTGATTGGGTATTGGCAGAGAGCCTGGTGGACAAGAGTGGGTATTGGCGGTTGAATAAGAGGGATAGTGTTGCGGTGGTGAAGTTACTTCAATCAAGAGTAGACATCATGGGTAAATTGTAAATTGAAGTTTAATGACTACTTCAACTTGATGAAGTGCATTTTGTGGTAAGGGGCGATTGCATTCTTGGGAATGCATTGGTATGGGCGCACGGTGGCAGCATCACTGGAAAAAGGAGAGAAATGGGAGGCAGAGGGTGAAATTTTAGGTGAAGATTGAAGGTTGGATGCACCGCTGATTTTTGCATTTGGAGTGATCTAATGAGATTTTTTAGTCAACGAGGCTTTTCCCCATTGTCAATATATATGTATTTACGACAGGCAAGGTATTACCTATTTGGTCCATTTGGTTGCTTGAGCGAAGATTGCAACCTCAAAATTGCAAAAGTTATGGGTGTTGTGTCCAGAGTTTGTGCAAGGTATGTTAACATATCGTTCGGGTGTGGACCATAACTCAATTCTTAAAGCATTAAAAATTCTGATTTTCACTGATCTAATCACTAAGTTGTGAAAGGTAATGACCAAGGAACACACGGATGTCATCAATGTGTTCTACCATACCTGGATGCCCCAAGTCCCACTCTGTCATCATGTTTGGTTGTCAACTGGTGAAAGTTCAAATAAAGTGCTGCATCATCAACAACATCATAGATGTTGTGGGAAAAAATGTGTAAAACCAACTACTTCACAGAGGAGCAGATGATGCCATTACAAGATGCATTTCAATGCAGACAAGGCATGAACTCCCATTCCAGACTTGATCATTTCACTCTCCTCTATGCCCAACACAAGTTTGATTGCATCATTGCAACAACCACAAGCAGCTGTGAATTCAATTCACGCAATCATATATTGACAGCTTGGTGGAATCACTTGCTTTTGCCTGCAACTGTGTGGCCAAAATCTCCGCAACAATGCTTGCAATGGCATCTGACATTTGCTGTTGACCCATAGTAACTTAGCATATTGAATTGGACACTCAGCTCGAATTTCTGTAGGTATGAATGCCAACCCCGGCAGGGGAACCATGGCCAAATTGAAAGGAACAACCATGGGCCAACCTGAAGGAGTGCCCCATCAGCAATAAAATGTGCACCCACAAACCAGCTGATTGTTTCTCCTTGGCAGTGAATGCAGAGAAAAGACCCCCCCTCATGGGAAGTACCAATGCCATCTTGACATCAACTGGGAGCAATTTTGATTTTGATTTTGAATCACAGGGCACCCAAAATACTAGATTAAGTATGATTTGCGAAAACATGTACACCCATGAAAATGTCACGTATCTCAAAGTATAATTGAGCTGTGATTTCTTTAGTGAATACACAAATACACAAATACACAAATAACCTGTGCGAAGGTTTTTTTGTTCGCAGCTGTTCGTTTGTGTATTCGTTTTGTGCGAAATTGTGTTTGTTGGCTCCCAATCCGTGAATTCACCAATACACACTACAAAATGAACATTTTTTTATTTGTGTATCCGTAAAATTTTATTTGTGGCACAAAGAAAAGCTCCAGCTGGAGCTTTTATTTGTGCACAAATAGAAGGCCACGAATACATAAATGGATATTCAAAAGGACAAAGTTACCAATTGGTAACCCAAGTTACCATAAGATTATGAGGCCTTATCAGACCTCTCGGACGCTGACAAACGGGGTTTAACACCCTAAGACATAGTTCTACTCACTTATTCACTAAAAATTCCCGTACTCAGGCGCCGTCACTAGCTTAAGATACAGTATTGTAAGGCCATTTTGGGGGGGAAAATCAAGTTGCCAATTAATTACTTCCTAGAATGAATTATTCGACCTCTCTACCTAGGAGATGGGCGAATGTCCAGACGGACAAGTCGCGGGGGGGAACATAGAACAATGAGATGCCCGGTTGCTGCCACCGCCAGTGCTCTGCATTGGCGGTACGGCCATCACAACTGGCTACAATCAGGTGTGATGATTTGTTGATTCGTCGTAACAAAATAGGCCATAAAAATAGTAATAATCATAATATATTCTAGTTTTAACGACT
>JALLPB010000570.1:0-14593 GCA_036939975.1 Cyclostephanos tholiformis | reverse complement strand
TGTGATATATCAAGTGGTATCCGAATAATGTGTGTACATTTTACCTATTTTCCCTTGTAGAATTCATACTGAGACCAAAAGATTTGGCAGCCAAATCTGATTTTGGCAGAAAATTGCCAAATCAAGATTTAGCTGCAAAATTTTTTTTTGGTTCTTGGATTCATTTTTGGTTTGCGACATACGTTTGCATGACTGGTACCAATTTAATCATGTACCCAGACTTATGACTGATACTCCGCACCCCGTGCCAAGTATCAGCTTTTTTTGTCAGTAGCTTATAGTAGAGGTCCTACCAGCCACAACCAGAACTGGCCTCTCACTCTCATTCCCTCAACCTTGATGGGTTGCAGGTTGGCAAAAAAAAAGATAAGTACTACTGTAGGGTACGCAGTTTAGGTAAACAAAAATGACAAAAATTGGAAAGCAAGTACTCTTAAAGCTCTCGAGCAAGTACTCTTAAAGCTCTCGGTTAGTTGAAATAGTTTTTTGTATAGTTCCTATGTGACCTGTTTTTCTTCCTTGGTTTTGGCGCAGCAGTTCTTTTGAGCCATTTTTTGTATTGGGTCCTACGTGGTTTTGTGAGCACACAACATGAACTCACACAACCCCCAACACAACTCAATTTTGGTCCTCAACACTCTTATCCCTCCCCACCTTCAAATACCCTCCTCCGTGCCCATGTAGATTGTCTACAACCCAGGGGGATTCAACTCTGCCCGCCACACTGAGAAGTATGCATCGGGGCAGTTCACAGGATGCCGGTGCCCTCGTTGGTGTGAGCACAGTTGCCACACTCCCAGGTGACAGGCTGCAGGGCATTGGGGGCGGCCGCCTGGCCACCTAAAGGACTGAGCCATGTAGCTTGCTTGGCAGTCTCAATCCCGGCAATGTGATACGGACATCCCCTATTTGGAGGGGTCTCATGACCCTGTGACATGATGCCTGATGTTGCCCCCCGATTTGAGCCATTTTGATGTGCTGCATGGTGAAGCTTTTGGGAGGCCAATGTTGATCTGTAAATCAAGGGTGGCACCTCTTCAAGCAGTGCTAGAGGCTGGTATCCTCTGTTAAATAATGCCACACATCCTGCCACTCCAAAGTTTTGGAAGTTTCTCTGGCTGATTTGTCATCACCAAATTTTATAAAGTTACAGTAACCTCCGGCAGCTTGGGGCCTGCTGAGAGACTTGCACTTTGAGACCTGAGACGAGCCTTCGGGATGGACAGGTATTGATAAAGACAAGTTTGGCTACCCCTTGGTTGATGATGCTTCCAGGAAACCCACAACACGTGGGGTGTGCAACCATTTTATCCTTGTTGGTGGCTTGAGGTCTTACCTGTTGTTCCATCTTGAATACATGCTGATTGAAATGCTGCTGCAGAGTTTCATTTGTGTAATTGATGCATAGCTGTTCGAACGAATTGATCTCGAACGTTTCAAAACCGAAAATGTCTAGGATGCCAATGTAAGCCGACGAATCTTTCTGTTGCGTCAAATAAGGCTGCATTGACCTTTGAAGATGAGGCGACTGAGGCTGCATCAAACTTTGAAGATACAGCGACCGAGGCCACATCCTCCTCTCGTTGGCGTGACCTAGACTACGCCCTCGAGCTCACCTCATTCCGGAGCACCTCCAGTGTGGAATATGGAAGGGTGGAGTTAATGATGATGACTTGCTGATTGGGGGTGACGATGAAAAGATGATGATGATGAGCTGGAGGACTTGGATGAAATGGCTACTGTAAGTGATAAGCCTGACGCAGATGATGATGCCTCAGCGAAGGACCGTCCCAAGAAAAGTTACCATGCAACAAGTACGAAGCTGGAGACTATTGTGGTGGTAAATGATCAAGAATTTTTAGATGCACATGATGATACATGCGTGGTATGCGGTGATCCCAGCACGTTGCTTTGCTGTTCATCTTGCACTTATGTATATCACCGGGATTGCATACGCCCAATCTTGATTGAAGATCCGCCAGATGATTGGAAATGCCAATACTGTTTGGATGAGGCCTTCGCGGTGGGCAAGAAAGTTTGAGAGGGATTTGGTGATGCATATCAATTCTCTGATTACGAATTGTTACGGCTGAAAAAAATTGAACGGAACAATGATCGCCTCGCCTCTCTGGGATTAGTTAATCAACCCATCGTAACCAAGTATAAAACATCATCCTCTTCCTCGTGCACAAGAGTGAGGAAACGCAAAACAAATTGTAATATGACTGAAAAGAGGGTTTTCCCTTAATGCCAAAGCACTTTTAATCAATTGGAGGAGAAAAAAGTGCCTTCTATGGTTGTAGAGAACAAAAACAAAGCAACCGTAAGCTACTTCTGTGACAGGTGGTCAAAAGAAGAAGTAAACACTTTAACAACATTCATGAAAAAAAACGTTAAAGTGGGCATGGGTATATGGTTACTGCCTTCGATGAAATTGGGAGAATAATAGGAAGAAGTGGAAGATCTTGCTATCAAAAATACAGAAAAATGAAGTTGCCATCGAAAACACACATTGTGAGAGTCAAGGACATTTCCAATGAGACACCAACAATCGGACAACAGATACCTGAGGTGTTTCACATCGATAGGCTAGTTGGAGACTTCACCTTCAATAATTTCGATGAAGCAATCAACCATTACCAAGTTGGTTTTCATGTAACCCAAATCCCCCCAACCAAAATGATCCTTTTCAACAGAGACGACTTTGTTGATAATTACCTACAAGGAATGAACCTCACCACAGATCAAAAAGTTCTCTTCCAAGAACTAGATGACAATCCTATAACTTTGAATACAATGTTGAAAACGGAGGAGTAAATAATCCACATATCTGTGATAAAAATCAACAATTGCTGTTATTTGTGCTCCAACCTTATCCTTGCTTTGAATAAATACAGGAGTGCAACAGACCGAGTCAAGTGGTATGGTCCGAACATGAGATTTTCATACGAGTGTTTTCTTTATCTTTTTTATCCAGCAGATATCCGACGCACCGGATTTTCTGGAATGCAATCCTATGGAAATAAAATGATCGGATGGTCGAAGCTACCAATTAAATACTCTGGTTGTTTCAAGATCATTTTTAATGGGCGTGATGCAAAATTTTATTACATTACAACCTAGAGTGAGTCCGGTTTTGTGGTGTCTTGTGAATGTAGGGCGTTCCTGATGTGTTGCCATGTTATGTCTGCCCGGTGGTTTAGGAGTAGATAAAGTAAGATTGCTAGTTCTTTTGTGCTGGCATTCCACATTTCAACGGATGATTTAGCCATCGAGAACTTAAAGAAACCATCACGATTGACCAGCGAATGATCCACTGATATTAACTGTGCCACCAAGCGAGAGAGGTCCACTCAGAAAAAGCGCACTTGCTAAAAAAAATCTTCGCAAGCAATTTGAGGGATTCATTAGAGATTTCATTTGTACTAGGTTCTGTCACATTGATGAGAGTGTGAGGTCCTTGGCGCCTAATCTGCTGGGCGCAGCTTTGATTATCTCTCCAGATCAAATCTAATTGTTGTAGACATGAAATTTATTCTCTAGAGGTAATGTCGCAAACCCTTGTCAGAAGAGACGGAAGTTTAGATAAAATTTAACACCTGCAAAGTCTTGGTTATCCAATCTGACCGCAAGCTTCAAGCTTCAAGTTCAGCGCTTTTTGTGGATACCTTCTGCGTCGCTCCTCGCTATTTCTGATAAGTGGCGCGCTCCTTATTCATTCGAATATATTTTTCGATTTTTATCATTTTTCTTCATTCCTTTCGCGACGGTGTCATCTGCCTTGAATCGCTGAAAACCTCACTTTCAGATAAACTGAGACAAGTAGCGGCAAGTTCGACAGACCGGGACACGTGAGCAATCGAATATCGATTATCAAGTCCCAGCATATATTGAAGTAATTCGAGACGTAAGCAAGGTGAATGCATCTGCGCAAGCATAGAGTGAATTGCCTTTAAGAATCGTAGAGAATCAAAATCCGTCACTTCTACTGCATCTTTGAGCTGCTTTGCAAATTTCTTCCGATTGTCGATTGCTTTGTTACTAAGAAAAGCCATCATGTTGCTGATGCAACCACCAAATAATGTATCTTCGTGAGCTAGATTCAATCTTCGCCATTGATGCAATGCGCCCTTCTAACTTACCTGTCATTCTCCATTGCAATTTTCAGATCACCTTGAGCGGCCCGCTGATCCCTCCAAGCGGCTACACGAAAAGCGACAGATTGTTCTCCCTTTTCAATCCACCTGAATGTTACAAACACACGAATTTATTAGGAATTTGCCACGTCGAGTTAAGAAAAAGAGCACATCACGCACTTATCAATAGCGTCAATACATTCTTCCACGCGGCGCTTAGCACTCTTATCTTGCATTGCTTTCAGGACCTGCGCAGCTCCAAGAACTGCGAGCAATCCATCACTGTTCGTTGCACTCCTCAATCTATCTGTGTCAAGTGGGGGTGGTGGAGGCGGATGCAACGACTCCATACCCAGTTTTCTCTTGTCGCCATATAAACGCTTCTCTATGCCACCTTCCCTTTCGATATTCTTCTCTGCATCCCTCCATGATTTGCTGGATGATGTGCCCTTTGACGTTTCCGACTTATATCCTTCGTCGGCGTTAAGGAGAGATTTAGACTCGGATTCTCCACGGTTCTTAGCAGCAACCAACGTGTACAAAATGAGCAACTGCCGAGACGTGTGATAATCATTGGCGCGCAGCGCGAATGCCAAGCCTTCGTTTACAATATCCTGAAGATTGTTCTTCTTTTCGATTCTATCCCGCTGCACGGCCTGCTCGAGGAGTTTCGCGACGCTTTCATCGGTCGCTCCGAACCCCCCCGCTATTCTACCCATTTCCTCAGGTGTCAATACTCCCTTGATGTTATCATCGTCAAGATCGAGCAGTTCCTCCAACTTCTGTCGCAGGTATGGTTCGGACGTGTTCTCGAAGGACGTCTTGTGGGCCAATAATGGATTTTGGAAGGGATTCAAATCGCGCGCCATCACCTTGAGCACCTGATGCTGCAATTTTTGAGTGAACACACGTACCCCCCGCTCGGGGGTGATGTAAAGCAGGGGTATGTCGTGGGCTGCATCGTTGCCTATGATTGCGGAATACCTCGCACGAGTTCGTAGGAGGCGGACCAAATGACCGAAGTCCGCCTCGCGAACGAAGAGCGCCACGGGAAGCCCGATACCTTGTCGATTATTTTTCGTTGAAGGGGGAAGGGTGTGGTGAGAATGATATTAGGATTTGGCACGAGAGGGGACCGATAAAGTCGATGACCAATTTTATGCGCCTTACCGAGATCGAAGGATCTGCCCGATCCATCGGCATCGTTACAAGCTTGGCCCGTGCATACATCCACGCCACCCACTATACGACCGACTCCGCCCACCCTAACATAAACCTCGTTGTAAGGGACGGTCGTTAGTCCGCCCTTCACCATCCTACCCCCGACGATGTAATCCTCGTCGTGAAGGTAGGAATGATTCATCGTGCGCAATTGGTGTAGCGATACGAGCGCTTCCTCCCGTCCGTTGATCAATTTTCCATCATCGTCGATGTTGAATTCAGTCTTCGCCGAATATCCCGACGGCCACGCCCACGTAAGTGTCCGTCTCGCTTCACGGTCCTCCTCCTCCGATATTGATGATGCATCATCGCGGTCATCGCAAGATTGGTGATTATGACGATTATAGGCCGTCGGGAGGGCGAATACAACCCCGATCGCGTATTCGCTCGTAGATCCGAAACAACGCATCTTCCTCCCGTAGGATGGCAGGAGACTCGTGGACGTAACGAAGGAATTGAATGGCAGGGGTGGTACGATGGGGGGTGGATCATAGATCATTTCCCCCATCGAGATCGTCGACGTCTTCGTCCTCGTCATCATCTTTAGAGGTGACGCATTCCGTCGATGGTGTGCCCGCTCGGCCGGGTGAGGTTCACGCGTCCCAACGACGACGCCCGTGCCATCATCATCATCATCGCCCCCATCGACATCGGGGACTGCGGAAGTGGGCTTGAATTTCACCAAGAACGCCGACCAGTCGGCATTACGTATCGTCTTGACGACCGCAAGTTCGTTCCTCAACATATCCACGACCTCGCGCTCTGCATCCGTCATTGTTCCGTCCGCGGCATTCGTACCGTCGTTTTCGTCGTCGTCAAAGTCGTCGTTATGCAAAAGCGGTTCGAATACGCTAGTGGAATGCAAAGCAAGCGGCTCGAGCGGCTCGATTGCGGGTTGAAAGTTCGCGATGATCACATTGGGAGACGAGTGGGAAATCGTCGTCGTGCCGTGGCCACCACCACCACCACGACGATGATGATGCGTCATCATCGTCGTTCTGCCGACGACGAATCCGTTACCCCCTCCGCTCGAAAGGCTCCCCCCCCCACCGGCTCGACTGCTCCCGCTGTCGCGACTGCGACTGCTACCCCGACTCCCCCCGGACTCGTATCCAGCATCGTCGTCCGATCGTCCGACGACGTCGTCGTTTTCGTGTTCGGGCCGGGAGGATGATAATTCTCGTCGATGCGGCCCTTCTCCTCCCCCGCCGACGACATCGTTCTTTTCGGCCGCCGACGAAATGCCTTCGAGGCAGCCTCCCATGGCAATGTTATTACTCTCGGTCGACGACGACGACGACGACGGCCTCCCCTCGCCATGAACGGACGACGAAAACGACGCCAGCGACGACGCGCGTCGACGTATCTCGCCCTGCTGTCGTCTAAGATTATCGCGAAAGACTATGGAGTGCGCCGATTCGTGATACGCCAATACCGCCTGGGGGATGGGCAAACCCGCGCCGCCGCAGTTTTTATTATTGCTATTGTTATTGCTATTGCTATTGCTATTGCTATTATTATTATTATGACGACGATGATGATCATCCTCGGCGGTCATTGAAGCGCATGCTGCCATTGTTGCCGTTGGCATCGGCCCGACGGTGGCTCTCTCGTCCCACCATCGATTCTCGGGCATGGTGTGTGTGTTTGCCTCGAAAAAATCACCTAGTGTTATTAAGGGGGGGTGAAAAAGGGGGGGTTAGTGGACTGACAACTACATAGCCCCCCAAGCGGACGACGGTTAGACCCCTATATAAAACAGTATGTATGATGTAAGTAGTATCGTATCGTTTTAATATGGTACTACTTTAAGTACTATTTCTTTATCATCCCCTGCAGCTTCGTATGGTAGCTGCCTCCCGCCTCACGCACCTGCTCGCTCCATCCATCCCTCGCATCGACTGCTACTGAAGAAGCATTCCCCTCCCCCCTCTCGCTTGATGAACTTGACCACGAAAGTTTCATCCGTCAAGGTGATAGTCGTCGTAGTCGTCGTCGCATCCTCGACCCTGCTATTCGCGCCGTGTTGTTCTTCGTCGTCCCCCGACTCGTTCGACGGACGCGCCGTCGACGACGATTTGGAATGGGAATGGGACCGCCGTCGCCATGCCGCCGCCGCGCCGGCCGACGACGGCATCGACGACGATGAAGACATCGACGACGTCATCGACTACGACATCGTAGACGTGGAAAGTCTCGAGGATCTGTCCGACAGTGAGCTCGTCGACGTATGCACCACGCGTGGATTCGAAATGCTCCTCCCATCATCGTCTTCATCGTCGTCGTCGTCTTCGAATTCGTCGTATTCGTCGTCGACTTCGACTACGAGCATCGACTACGATGATGACTGGCTCGCGACGACGTCAATGACACGGCGAGATATCGATCGCGAGGATTACGTCCGTGCCGCCAGGGAATGCTTGACGATCGAATACGAAATGTTGAGTTTTTCCCCCCCTTCCATTTCCCTTCCCTCTCGCGTCTCGTTTTTGTTTTCCATCTCGCTTTTTCGGTTTCATTTCGCCGGACTATTGTACCAGTATTGTTAGCTATAAGTACGCGCGCGCTCAATACTCGATGAATGACGAAATGAATATTATTCATGCAGGGAGGAGGCATTGCGCCCGAATCGGGTATTGAGTCACGCGGTACGAATGGAAAGCGAGCGCATGATGACGAGATCGACGTCGGCGGCGGCATCATCATCGACGATGATCGAGAACCCGGATCATTCGACGAACTTCACGTCCGTCGATCCCACCCACGATGGAGCAGGGGGGAGGATGACCGTGAAGGGGAAGGAGGAGGAGATGGAGGAAAAAGACTTCGTCGCCCTCGACCTCGTCGAATTGACACGCGAGGTAATCGCGAGGGTGAGATCGGACGTCGCGTTCGTCGTGGGCGTGGTATCGCCATCGCCGAAATTGCGCGCATTCATCATGCGCGCATCGCGCGGTCTTTGGAGCATAGTCAGGCCGACGTCGTCGGCCGTCGTATCGATCTTTATTGATGCGTGGGATACCACGCGGGACATGGCGAGGAGGTACGCGCCGTCGTTTTCGTTATTGGGGAAGACGTTCGAGCATCGTCAAGGCAAGGTGAGGTCGACGACGACGACTACGACCCCGGCTGATGATGATATCGCGCCATTGAAGACCAAGACGATGGACGACGATGCCGGCCGCGACAGCGACGACGACCACGAGGATGCGAAATAATCGGCGACTCCCCCCCCGAGCGTCGTCCACTCATCTGCACCCCCCCCAAACGGGGAAAAGGGCAAAGGTTACGCCCAGAGAGGCGTATTGCAATCGGAAAACTTAGGTTGGGATGGAGACTACGGCGAGGCCGAATCGTCTTGATGGACCCTTTTTTTTCCGTTGTGGGACTACCAGATCCTTTGAGGGGTGTGTGTCGCAGAACGAAAGCTCCATGATGATGCTGAGAGGATAGTACAATACCACCGCAACCATGGGTATATGAACCTGATAATAGGAGGTTTTTGTTCATCTATCATGCCCTACCAGACAATTAATTTTATTATAACTTACCACTTATCCTAAACAGAAATCACTCTTCGGGATTGGAAACTCTAAAACTTGAGGATTTGATAAACATTTTCCTAGCACTCTAAGACTCTGGCTTGTGATAATTCATTGATTGTTCTTTTTCCTCAAAGAAAGTTTTGATATTAGTCAACTTCATCATCGTCCATCCAAGCAAATCATCCTTACTACCTTACTATGGACTCAGCTACCTATTCGATTGATTATGGGATACCCCTGCCACAAGCAAGGTAATATGAGCCCGACAGCAGCATACTAAATTAAACATTGCGGTTAATGAAGATTATGAGCATGTTCCTTTTCTTCAAGAACTGAAATGTTGCTGAAATCCCTCCCCTGAAAAGATTAGACTGGCAGTGATATGCAACCAATAACTTGAATGCAGCACTTGATACTAAACATGCTCTTGTCAGATATCACTGTGTTGAGATATGCCACCAAAAGTTCAGATATCACTTGCCTGATAACATTAGAGCAGAGCCATTATGATTTTATTTACGTGCACAGAGCTTCTTTAGTGTCATAACCCGCAGCACACTTTGTATTGTAAATATAGAAATGAGATTTGTTTGATAAAAATAAATGGAGGGCAAGATTACTGTGATCGATAGAAATCATGATTTTTCTTTGCATGCGCTCTTGGTATTATGCTTTGGACTTATGTGTGATGATGGTATGCCAGCAAATGATTTATCAAGAGACTCAATGTCAAAGATGAAAAAATCTGCACTTTGCATTGTTGCTGAATATTTTCAGGCAGAGATTACTTGTAGCTGGGAGGTAACAATCTGCACAAAGAAACCAGAGTCAGAGCTCAAGTCCCATGCTCCCCCCCCTCCTAGTCAGTTGACAATTGGAAAAATCCAGTTGTGGTTGTTGGTGTTGGATAATCCAGTTAGTGATGTCAACAATTGTGCTCTTATGTTGATAAGAAGATTGATGTGGCTGCAAAGGCTGATGTGGAGAGGAACAACACAGCAATGTCAGAATTGTTCAACCAAAATTGGGTGGGGAAAGCACCAATACTCCAACTCATACACACTCTAGTGGACAATTATGAGATCAAGTGCACATACATAATCATAACACTCCTGAGAGTCAGGTGGCATGTTGTTGGACAATGATGGTGAGGGGGAATGATCCTCATTTTTCACTATGCTCAAGTTTGATGGGCAAGTTTCATTCAGATTTTGGTCTTTCCATTGTAATAGGTGATAGATCACAATGTTGTGTCAGACATGGCAGCTGCAACTCCTGAGTAGGTGAAAGATATGTGGTCATTGCTGATTCACAAAGTCAAGCAAAAGATTGAAAATCAGGAATATAGTGGGCACGGGGAGGGGGGGGGGCTTTTTTTGATGACGAGGAACTATATGGAAGAGCCTAGGACTACAAAACCTTCATTTGGTGAGCTTAGTAATTGTTCTCATAGAGCTCTTGATTTATGCTCATCATTCTTTAGGGACAAAAAATCAAATGTATTCTATTTGTGGGAGGTGTTGGACTGTAATAATCTCATGGTCTTGTCAATGCAAAGGCTGGAAAATAGTGTTGCTGCAACAACCGGTGAATTAGGAATCCATTCTGTTACAGGAGACAAAACAAAGGGTGACAAAAGCAGCATAACAACTGGGGGAGAGACAAGTGAGGGTCATGACAAGCACAATAAGAAGGTTCAACAGCTATCAAAAACCTATCAACAAACATGGAGAGAAGGCAGTTTCTGTTGCAAAAATGAAGGTTAATCAGCGTAAGAGAGAGCTCAGTTATGCAAAGCAAGCTGAAATTCACAACTCTATTTGCACTCTTTTGTTGGAGAAACGGCATCAGCTGATGATACTAATGCAAACTGAGAAGGATAAAAAGATAAAACCATGTAACAGGGCTATGCTGATGCCATTGCCAAGATTGAGGAAAAGTTGGAGCAAAGAATGCATAATTGGCAGAGAGCACAACAAGCCCTCAGAACTCTAACCACTCTCCATCCTGTACCACCTAAGTTGAGTTCTTGTTTTCAAAAGGGGGGGGGGGTAGTTCTAGTAGTACTACCACATTGGTTTCACTGAATAAATTAATCTATTCTTTTAAGTCTTAGGACACTCTGCATTTGCATTCAAGTTTAAAACCATATCATTCAAAATTTGTCTTGGCTGTTACCTCCTTAGTGTAAGCCAATCAATTACATAGAAGATTCCATGGCAGGTCATCAAAATGATGAACAGTATCCATGCAAGTAGTTGGTATTGAAATGCAGTGATCCTTGCTATGGTCCATCACCTTATGTCCATCCTCTCCAATTTATCTGGAATTGCCATTCCCAAACAAAAGATAAGCCATCAAGCCAATCCGTTGACAAGTGTGATTGTCCTTGTCACAGTGGTGACTCTATTATGGAAAGCCATTTTCAATACCCCCCATCTAGCAACAAGCATGCCAAAAGCACATTCAACTCTGATGTGCAACTGCAAATGAAAGAAAATGTAACTGTTTTCACTTTTTTGTTTGATTTGCCCAACACATTGGAGTGTGGCGTGGCCATGTAAGATGAATTCAAATGTGTGTTGTCACCAAAGAAAGCAGCCAAAACCTCATTTAGAATACCCCACCATGCCCCCAGCAGGCTCTTTGGAGGTGTTATGATCTGATGCGCTTTAAAAACCAAAATCTACAATTTAGAAACTGGATACTTTGTTAGCAACCCGCCATTTTCAAAAATTAATTTGGCAGGAGTAATATTGCAACCTAGTTTCTGGCAGGAACAGGAGGTTTTAAATTTTTCTGGCGGGAACAGCCAGAGTTTTAAAATTTTCCTCCCACCAAATCTCATTTTGTGACAACTTTCTGCGGGAGCCAGGGATTTTAAAAAATCAAAAACCTGAAACTTTTTAAAATAATCAAATTACAACTCCCCACCAGAAAAATAATTTTGCAACCAAATTATTATACCCTCCCACGACAGCCACAGCCATGAGCAACACCCACCCAGCACAATCTGGCAGTTTACATTTACACAACCAAGTTGTTGCCACCCTGAGCCCACTCCCCTGCTGGGTTCTCCAAACTCCAAGTCTAAGTCTGCAGAAGTGGACTTGCCACCCCAATTGAATTATATGCCAGATCAGGATCAGGAGCGCCAACTTCTGACTGCTGACTCTTTGGGCACTTGATTGTCATCCAATTTTTAATGCTATTGCTGATCAAGTTTAGAGTTAGAAATGGCTGGACAGAGCTAACCCAACTGATGCCCAGCAAGACAATCAGGGACTAAATCTCATGGTTCCCCATTATAACAGTAACCATGCTGTGAATAATGAGAAGGGAGAGGTGAAGTCAGTCTTTGTTGGCTTCTGAAAATAAACTATGCACCAATTAACTGAGAGAGAGAAAGTGGGAACAAGGAGAAAATTTGATTCTACATTCAGCCACATCCCATCCCCAACCATAAGCACAAGATGAGATGTGAAAGATGCAGGAAGGATTAGACAACATCAACAGCTGACAATCCAATAGTCAGATTATCTTCTGAGATGAGGGGACAGGAACATGAAAGAAAAGAATTCCAAACAAGAAAAAAATCCATCTGAAATCCACAACATATGAATGATGTCAAACACTTGCATATGGTTGAAGTGCATGCAAGAACAATCTCACATCGGTCTAGACCCTCAACTGCTGCACAATGATATCATTTTGTGGCAAGTAGCATCCCAGGACATCCCAGGATTTACATTAAAATCCTAATGCTCTGCTAACAAATACAGTTGGAATGGCATAGAGATGGATCCATCTGCCAAACCATGACAGCCTTTAAACAGAAGTGGAATACCTTGTATTTGGTTGAAGTGCATGCAGGGACCATTCCACATGTGTGCTCAGCCCTGAACTGCTGCACAATTCAATCATTTGATTATTGCCTTCCACCCAGTACCTAACAGCATTGCAGGATTTCTGCCATATACTCATTTCTGTTCCAAGCATGCTGATAGATCCATATTCAAATTTATGCAATGATGATTTAGTGTGGTGGTAATTGAGCAATGATGGATTCATATGATGCCTTTAAATGACATGTGGTGAGTGTCACAAATATTTTTTTAATTAAGGAAGAACCCAGATTTAGAATGTGTTATTTTTCTGGACACCCATTGGAGTATCAAGCATACCATAGGATACTGTACTATTTACAACAGATGTAAAATTTATTTTTTACTATGTTGAATTTTGTAGCATAAACCACTATCTATCAAACAATCTCTAACTTACACTACCATGCCTTTTTCACATAGGAATAGTACTCATGGGCTTACTCAACCATCAAAAATAGAACACCAATGGTGCATGGCTAAGGCAAACAAGACAAAACCCTTGCAGTAGCATTTCGGAAGGAATTGGCCCGGGGCGCTGACAAAGGTTTGTATTTGAATATGAACTGGAAGAGAAAAAGTAGTTAGTATACCTATCAATATTATTTTATCTTTTACATCTTCCAACTCCATTGCCCCCAAAATGATGGCATTGCCCCCCTCAGTCAAACCTCCTCCCCTTTACCCCCATGTTTACACTGTAATATTAGACAGTGGGGGTCTATGGCCATGTTTTATTTTTGTTGTTGTTGTTGTTGCTCAGTTATCTGCCCCAAATGATGATATGGCATCCCCTCCACACATTCTGCCCAGTCACATGCACTCCCCAATTTCCCCTACTGCAAACTCCAACTCTCATTTGGTTGTGTATTTTCTGGCCAAATGGGGGCCACCTAAGGCCACCTCTCTCCATGTTTTGATGATGGGTGCAAAGCATAATTGTTTCTTACATGAAAATTGTGAGAAATGAAAATGCTTCCCACCCATCCAACAACAAAGCTGAAAAAGAAACAATCGCAGGAATCAACATATACAAGTCCGGTGCACCTTCTCTACATAGATAGGAATCAGTAACAAA
Source organism: Cyclostephanos tholiformis (assembly GCA_036939975.1). NCBI lineage: Eukaryota > Bacillariophyta > Thalassiosirophyceae > Thalassiosirales > Thalassiosiraceae > Cyclostephanos > Cyclostephanos tholiformis. The sequence goes on along the minus strand of JALLPB010000570.1, from coordinate 729 downwards.
TATGATCTTACGACTTAGCTAAGCCAAGCTAACATTAAAATCCCTGATAATCACCTTGTAATACTAGCCAACCTAGTGGCACGGGAGCACATTTTTTCTATGCCTCATAATTATCACCTTGCTATTTATTTCAATTTATTTTTACTCTCGGTCTACTCTACAATACTACGATATACATACCAATGCACAGCTACAATACCTACCACACATGATGGTGACCATGGGGGCCAATGCCAATAGAATAATAGGAATAAAGGAAAGGAAATGTTCGTTACACGTAAAAAATCGCATTGCCTTGTTGCAATGCTCAATATTGATTGTGCATCATATGGCAGTTGGACTCACCTTCAAAATTGGAGCCGCTAGTATGATTCATGTTTTTTCTTTGTTGTGAGTTGTGTTTTTTGGTTGGTGCTCATTCTGATATTCTGATGATGGGTCTCCAGGAAAATAACCCAGGGGGATTTGGGATGAATCTACACTACTATGAGCATCATTCAGATCAATTAAAAGCTGTGAGGTAGGGGATGATGATGATGATGATGATGATGATGATGATGATGACAATGACATTGATGACAATGGCCATGATCATGACGATGATCATGATGATGATGATGATGACGATGACGATGACAATGACAATGACGATGACGATGACGATGATAATGACAATGACGATGACGATGACGATGACGATGACGATGACGATGACGATGACAATGACGA
>JALLPB010000569.1:0-14581 GCA_036939975.1 Cyclostephanos tholiformis | reverse complement strand
GGCAACGGCAACGGCAACGGCAACGGCAACGGCAACGGCAACGGCAACGGCAACGACAACGACAACGACAACGACAACGGCAATGGCACTTGCAACGGCAATGGCAATGGGTCTTCAAGTTAATCCATGACTTAGAAGTTGTCAGTATCATATCAATTAGTGCGAGCCTTTGATCCTTTTAGTTCATTAAGATGAATACTATTTTTATTTGCTCTAACATCAGGAATACTTCTTAAGTTAATCAAAGTTGGAAGTGGCCGCTCGCAATATTTCTTCGTCCATGTTTCTTTCTAAAATAACATCATCCAAGCAACACTCGCCGTTGGGGCCCCTCAAAATGATACGGTAACATTTGACATCATGTGTTTGCCCTTGTCTCATAACACGGCCAAGGGCCTGTTCCTCTACACTAGCATCAGCTACTGCATCTGAACCAGAGTACATAGGGTCATAGATAATGACATTATGACAATCCTCTTGAAGGTTGTGCCCTGCAGCTTGGTTGAAAGAGAGCAATAAAATTCGAGGGCGCAATCTATCTTCCGCAGTGGCATCAGTATGACGAAACCAGGAGATTACCTCATTCTGCTCCAACACGGAGTGATTGTCGTCGACATAAGAAAATTTTCGCCCGGAGGCTTTCAGGGCTACTAAAGCTGATGTGTAACCAGAATACACAGCATTTGCGAAGATAATGATTTTCGTATGCGGCTCATTGGCTTGGATAGAATCAATAATCTCAAACAGGGCAGTATGACGTGCGGTGGCGGAAGAAGTGACAGTGAGGCCTTTACCCACCTTGTCACCAAGTTGCTCCGGAGTGATTGAATAGGACTCGAGATTTGCTTCTTTGATAGCGCTGAGGAATAATTCTCCGTCCAATTGAGACATATTAACGACTTTTTGAATTCGCTCAAGATTCACATTCAGGGCCTCGCCACGATTGCGTTGACATGCTTCTCTCACATATGCATGGCAAGACTCTTGAATTGCACATCTGTACTCACGACTTTTCAAACCCTCTTCTTGTTGATTCAAGAAGATGTCACGACCAGACTCACGCTCCTCCCGACGCCAGTGATGGGCGGACCCAGTGAGGTAGGTCCCTGCATTGATAAAAAAAAACAAATAAGTATGTTTTGAGGGGCAAACTTACGACAAGAAGAAGTCGTGTACTCGCCTCCCATGAGATTCGCTAATTCGGTTACGCGAGCCTCGGTTTCAAGCAAAGGTGTTCCTGTCAGACCCCATACTCCTGATTCTGCCAGCAGAGGACGAGATTTTGAATCAGTGCAGCCTACTCCAAGAAACTCACGAGCTCCTCTGCGAGCTTGGCCTTTAAATTCGCTAGCCTTGCTCTCCTGTTCTTGCTTATGAGTAGAAACAAGGCATTCATGACATTCATCAACGACAATCCTTTCCCAAGTGAACCATTCAAGGGGGACACCCTTCTCCGACGCAATAAATTTCTGCTGACGAAGAAGCTTAATTGCTTCAGAATAGCAATGGCCGTAAAATGCCTGCTCATCACGATGCTTCTGCTTAGCATCATTACCCACATAGATAGCTGGGCCTGATCCCATATTTCGCACCCATGTACCTTCTATGGTCGGGGCTTCTTTGTGTCCATTTGATGGTGCTGGTGGGATTTTCATAGACCCTGCTTTCGTTGACATGAGTTCCGTGTATGGGCGAGAATCAGATGTTTTCCCTCTCTCTTCAATTATGCCAGCAGGTACAATCACCATGTCTGCCTCACAAATGTCTTTCACACTGAACCTCTTCAAAGTGTTAGTGGAATCAATAATTATGCTTTTAAGTTTATCTTTCGAGAATTTCTGCAAGATTAAAGGGAAACATGTGAAGAATGTGAGGACGAATGCAAGCATTTATTGAACCAAATCGTTTTCTATAAGCTTTGTGCACCTTGCGCTCGTCATCCCATTGCTGCACTAATCCTGGTGGGACCACAATCAAAGTAGCCCCAGATCTACCATTTGGAATACTACGATTTTCTCGAGCAATCTTGATTTTACTGAGAATAAGAGCAATAGTTACAACTGTTTTGCCACTTCCAATCGCATCACCCAACACCCCTCCTTTCAGAGGAGACTTTTTCGTTGCACGTCCAATAAGACACCAACCCACTCCGTTTAGGATGTGTTCACTCCTTTCTTCTTCACTAAACTCAACTTGACCAGCTTCAATAGCCTGCATCCTTGTTAAAGCCTTGGCCTGGCGAGGGTACAATGGCAATTCCATACCGTCGACTTTTGCTTCATCGTATGCATCCGAATTGGGAACATGAAACTCCTTAGTCAGTGGTTCACCCATACGTGCTAACTCTGAGAGGCAGTAAAAGACTTCGACCGATTTCGCATAGTCGTCACTCAAGCCTCTTCCTCGTATGAGATGTGCAGCTGCTTGGTGTCCGGCTACAACTGGATTCATGCGGATGATGAGTTTACCATTTGGTTTGTCCACACTCACTTTAAACACAGGTGGACGTAGCAAAAGTTTCTACATATGTATTTCAAGTCAAGTTCAAGTAGACAATAAAGATATCAGTAGGATAATATTGCAATGGATACTGGTAAGAATCTACTCACCTGGTAAAAGTCATTAGACTCAACCGCATCGAATTCACGTTCATGCGATGACTTTTCTTTCTTGTTTCCTTTCGGCTCAACCTTGCGCCACCTCTCATGAGGGCGAGACGGAAAACTCACTTCACAAAGCCCGAATCTGCATTCTTCTGGCTGTGAAAGTCTGTACCAATGTAATAACTGAAGTGGCAGCATTCCTTCCGCGGCATACTTCAGTAGCAACGGTGCTGCCAAAATGGACAGCCGCTTTGAATTACGAGAACCCATCTTTCCAACCAGATCGATTGGAACGATTACTGAATTATCTGATTCAGAACTGTGCTGAAGAAGCGATTTCATCGCTTCTCTCGACAGACCACTCAACTCACAAAGGACAGGTGATTCAGACGGAACACTGCAAATCTGTTCGTGGAACGTCGCTGCTTGTCTTTGCATTATCATCGACGGCACGAGCACTTCCACCTTCAGTTCAGGTGCAGGTTTCCAGCTCAAAAAATCAACCTCAGTAATGTGTGTCTCCTCTACGAAAGCATTTTCAGGGATCCAATCCTTCAGCTCACATATTTCCATTTTGTCCAAGTAGGATGGGGTCTTCGAGATCACCGCTACATCTAGGTCTGATCTTATGACATCCGGTCTGATGTAAATGTACAAAGCCGGAGATTTCCCGCTAGGATCGCGTCTCCAAAGTGCAGATAGAACTACCGAGTGTCGACAGCTCATTTTCTTGTAGGTTCCATTCACTAAGTCATTGTCATCACCACTGACGACAATTGTTCCTGGCCAAGTCTTCCACATTGGATGATAATGCACCAGACTATTCCTTGACTTAGGAAGACTCTCAGTAAACTGTTTTTTTTGCGTGTGGTTCTTGAGTGAATCCGCTGCACAATCCGTCAACCCTATTTGAACCCGTTGAGAATCACAAGGATCAGAGCCAACAATATTCAACTTGCCATTGACAGGCTTCGCCCTGATCTCCCAATTTGAGGAATGAGCGTCAATCGACTTTCCTTCCACCTTAAAGAAAAGGCGAGCGGCATCTTTTAACACACCGCGTTGGGGATTTTCGAGTCGAATAGCTGGAGCAAAACATTTAAGATAAACAGCGAGTCCAAAATTCTTTTGAAGTCTTCCAAGCTGCCCAAGAGCAATCCGAATCTCAGAAACTTGACGGCCAGAGCCATAATCCTCCCAGGCTCCATACGTCAAAAGCCAATGCCCCCTCATTCGATCCACACGCTATGATATGAGGGTAAAATGCAGGGTTATTTTCAAATGACACGTCGAGCATCTCGTCTCGAAATAAGTACACCAACGAATCATATATGGCTTACCTGGAGTTGGAAGCTGTAAGATTCCAAACCTTTACAATCTGGAATAGCCTCCTCCCAGGATTTTCCTAATGCGATTGCTGAGGGAACCAAGCAGCGTATTTTCATCTCAAATTCGTGAGGATTGGCCCTCTTTCCTGCGATGACGACTTCTTTCAAATTATGGCTTTCGATTTGATGGAGAGATGTTTGTGTGTCACAAATCCCGAAACCACAGGAGTCGCACTCAAGAATTTTACCTTGCGACATTTGGCCAGATGACTCAGAATGGCACAAAACTGAGCTTTGGAATGCATCGACAGCGAGATCGCAGGCAATTTTGGAAAAGATTTCGTTAAAGTCTTTAATTGTGATTTTTTTGCCATGGAGGTCTCCGCGCTCAGAGAGGACTGCTCCGTTTGCTGAATCATACTTTTGACTCAAGTGATAATTGCTCAAGTTCACATTCTTGATTCTGTTTTCTTCTCGACGCAACTGAGGTGCGCAGATTGCAGAAAGAATGGTTGCACAGACAACAGTCATGGACATCTGAAGGATGAATTAAAAAAGAGAATCAGGTTAATGTTAACTAAACAACCCAAGCTAATTCCATTCTCAAGTGAAGAAACAATGATACTCACTGCATTTCCTGCTAGATCAGACAGTTGGACTTCCGTTTCAGGACCAAGGGCAAGGCGAGTAAATGGAATGCCCTGCAGTAATAGCTTCTCGAATCCCATCATTGTTCTTCCTTTGTTTGGAAGTAGCAGTTCTCCACCAGGAGTGACACTTTAAGAGAGAGAGAACAGTGTTTTATTGAGAGAGTGAAGAAAACATAACATCCATCGCATGTACACCTTTGCTGCACCTACCATCCACTAACACCAGTAGTTGAGTTTCGAACGGTAGTTCTGTTCACATTTTGGCTAAGGTCCCAAGTGAATGAATGATGGAGAGGATCCCTCGAAATGGCATCGCGTACAGTTAAGGCTGAAAAGGTATCGATGAGATCACAACGACGCATGTTCCACATGGCAACAAGTTCCGGCCATAGACCAGGAGCCACTTTCCGTCCCCGAGTGTTCCACTGGGTAAGCCAACGAGACCGTTCCTCAACCCCATTCACTGCTCTGGTGTTGAGGTGATGTGCAAGATCCTTGACCCCTATTGTGAGAAGTAATAGGAGATGTAAGAAAATCATTCGACAGAATGAGTGAAAGCGATTGATGAACGCAACAGGAAGTCAATACTAATCCGCTTGCCTGTTAATTCCCAATCAAAGAAATCATTCTCTTTTGCGCGTTCTTTGGCAACCATGAGTCCTGGCCCAGACCGTAACGCCTCGCGAAAACATCGTATGCGATCATGTGTGGGCGGCAAGAGAAAGGCTTCCATCGAGTGATGCAAGGGCATCTTGAAATGATCCATTAGTAGCTGAAAGTACTCTCCCAAATCGTCAGCAGGATCATCCGACCTCCAGACAAAGAGATATTGCCGGTTCCGTGTCTGGGGCAGACCATAATCCTTTGTGTCAAGTCGGATGAGATGAGTGCAGTATCGGGCTTTTTTCTCCATGACCAATATGTCTTCCTCCAAGTCGATCCCGTGTTCTTTCGCAAGCTGTCCAAGGTTCAGGATCCTGTTTTCGTCTGACTTTTTTGCCTTCAACGGTTGGACATTATCAGGTTCATCATCTGCTCGGACGAAACCTTGAACAAGGCAACCAGCCCTGACTCCCACTTGTTTTGGCACATTCTCCACGACATAACGACCATCTTTATTAACGGAAAACTGAAGATCTTTATCGGCATCTAAAAAAGAATGAATGAAAAAATTGTGCATGCATTTAGTGGAGAGGTTGAGCAAATCCCTTCGAAGTTCAAACTAGTACTCACTGCCTTTCTTTATGTCCGTAATATTTTTAATTGAATTCCTCTCGCTAAGGTGCAACCGTCCTCGAATGTATTCTTGCATCTTATCCCACGGTGCATTGTCAACATTCTCGAATAATGCAACGGAAGGTTGCTCCTGCTCAAGATATTCGACAGCCGCGAGGAAGGTCTGTCCACTCGTTCCTTTGTCCTCGATATCTGGCGTTGTGCAGTGTAGACGAAATATGTGGATGGACTCAGTTTTTGTGTTCATGCGAAAAGAGAAATGGCATAAAAGACCTCACCTTTCCGATGAGATGATTTTAACATGCTAAAATCTTTGCATGATGTGCCCGCGACGAACAGATTCGCTGTTGTAAAAAGAAAACACGACAATGAGTTTCTCACAAAGAGATGAAAAAAAAATGTGCAACAACTCAGAAATGAAGCTTACCCTTGGGAATCCTCTCCTCTTTACCATAAACATCAACCACGGTCTCCTTTTCCGTCAATTTAGTTATGTCGGGGAAAAGCAGCACTCCGGGAAAGTTCCTTCCAATGTATGCCTGCTTGAACGGTTCGATCTCGCATGACATATTATGCTCGTAGTCAAACCCATGCCCACCGTTACAAACAGCTTCTCCCTTAGACAATTGCGAGTCGCAGAATCGATCCAGACTCTCCTTGACCAGCCCCAGTGCGATACTGGGAGCGTCTGTGCCCGAACAGGCGGTATTCAACTTGATCGGAAAGCTCAGTTCTCCCATCTCGCGTTCGGAATCCGCGCGTTTGGTGGCAGTCAACAACAGCTTGCCCACCTTCTGGACCATCCTGCCGATGATACCCTCGACAATGCCATCCGTGGCGTCAATGCCAACCGGATCAACATATGGACCATCTTTTGGAAACTTTTGTGGATTATTCAATGGTTTGGTGAATTTGATTTGTTTTTTGCACAATTCTTCGATGGACCCCGACACCAACTTCGAGCCTTCGTTCTTTTCCTCCTCCTCCTCCTCATCATCATCATCAACATCACCACGGTTCTTTTTGGTCATTAGTTTCTTTTTTGCAGAGGCGGCCTTCTTGCCCCTACCCTTCGTCTTCTTTGGAGCCTCATCTTCGGATTCGAAATCTGATTCGGAATCAAGTGCGATGGACTCATCCTCATCGTCTGCATCAGGGCCCAGCTGGAATTCGTCGCTGTCACTGTCAGTAGACATCCTCTTTTTGCCCCCGCAGCCCTTAGTCACACAGGTAACTCTTCCCTTGCCTTTAATCGCAGAGACATTGTTGTTATTTTTGTCTCCGCTATCTTCATCGGACTCTATCTCTGAATCGCTCTTGGTAAAATAGACCACCTTCTTCTTGGCAGTTCGACGAAGAGTTCTGCCGCGAGGCGCATCCTCCTTCAGCAAAGGCGTCCCCCTCGCATCGAAGTTGTCATCTTCATCACCAATGTCCATCACAGAGGTGCGTCGCTTCTTTTTGGCGGCAACAATCTTCGCGTCCGAGTCAGAAGCCCTCTTAGCCGAAGCCTTCTCCTTCCGCCTGCCCTGCTGCATTTTCCTATCCACCCTGCGGACGTCGACGTTGCCTACAACATTCTCGACTAACGTTTCCAATTCAGCCTCACTCATATCCTCCTCATTACCGTCCTCGTATCTCACCGTGTAAAACCCCTCCTCGGGATTGTATGCCGTGACCGCTCCTGAGAAGGAACGGTTAGCGTCCATGTCCTCCACGCGGAACACCTTGGACACAACCGTGCCCACGGAATACCTCGGACCCGTTGTCCTCTCCTCCTCCTTGGCGGACGATGACTTCTTGTCGATGGAAGACAATTTTACACCCTTCGACTTCTTTGGGGATTTAGAACCGCCGTTGCTCGCGGGTGCGGCCGCCGACGCACCCTTGTCATCGTCGCCGTTCAAGAAGCGGTTGACCTCGACCATGCTACGAAACTTCCTCCCCCCCTTGGGGGCGAAGAAATACCTGTCAACGTGCGGCTTGGCCTTCGAACCATTGCCATCGACTTCACATTCGCCGCCGGCCTTGGCCTTTCGCGCCACGAGACGCTGCGTCCAGCCCTCCCCGATCTCAGGACAGGCGAAGGTGCACTCCGTGGCGCCATCGGGCAGTGCGGGCTTCGCGGGGGACCTGACGGGGCCAGTCGGAGGCGCAGTGGAGGGGTTCCTCGTCTCCTTGCTCGATGGGGATTTGGGCGTCGGCAGCGACACCGCTTTCGCCCTAGAGGAGGAGGGAGGGGGAGGGGCGGGTCCTGAGACGTCCTCGTCAGACGACGATGACGACGCAGTGTCCGCCTCTGCCTTCGCCACAGATCTGTCCAGCGCCGTCGCCGTCGCGACGGCTACTCTAGGATTCTTCGTCATAGTCCTTTGGAAGAAAGCCTTGATGGTGACGTTCCTCTTGGCGGGCATCGCCTCATCAGCCTTCTTGCCCCTCCTACTCCCGATTTTGCTTGGTGGGATCTTAGCCATTATTTTTTCCTCTTGGGTTGGGCAAATCGCCTCCGCTTGCACGTTGATTTAACGAGTGTGGGAATCACTTAGAGCTCTTGACTGAAGCTCGGGGTTACCTCCAGAAGTCCGGCAATGCTTATTTGATGTCTCGTTGATACGCCCTGCTGAACTAAAGTGGGGAGGATTCTGTGTTATGAATACTACAACGCTGCCTTGCAATGGACTCCTCACCCGTGGCGTCCAAACACATTGCCCAAGAATGGCAGGTCACATCACACAAAAAATTGTCATTTTATTTACGCGCCAAAAAGACTCACAACAGAGTACCGTTGAATACGCTGCCTGCTAAAAAGCAATGCGTGGAAAAAGGAATTGCGAGAAAGAAGTGTCATTACGTACGCCGAACTTCTCTTTTCTCAACAAATCCTACGTATGCAACCGTTTTAAATGGAGTTGAGGGAATATGACATGGCTTATGCTTTTCACAAGACTTGTTTCATTGATGGAAATTGACCTAAAAGTACTATGAAGGGATTTGAAACTTTTTTTGATAAGAGTTTACTGCTAATAGGTTGAAGATTACCGTAGAAACCGGGGTTTAAGAAACAGTTAAGGTGCAAGGATGTGACAGCTAAATCCATCGGAAGCTGTTTTCCCCGTGTCGTACTTTTTTTTCGAAGTGTACCAAGTCAGCGTAGGAATTGAAAACTGGGATCCTATATTTTTGGTGCGGCTCAAAATTGGCACACATGCATGACACACTCGCTGATGAGGCTCAACATTGCAATGTGGATCGCTGGGACGATGGAGGAGATGCGGGGGGAGGGGGCAATCATTCGCAACGCCTGGAAGAAGACGGAATACGAATGGTTCGATGACGCGAAGGAGTAATAAAAATTAATCTATTATTAATTTATTTGTTTTTACTATGCACATTTGTTTTTATTAACATCATATTAAATATTGATTAATATTACGTTTATTCTTATCCATTGTGATGGTGCAATGGCCACGCGATTATTGCCGCAAGGCAGCAGCCGTGGTTCTTGTGGAACACGCGGCGCTCGGCAGAGTCACAGGCCTCCGTGTTGCCGGAGCAGGTGCACTGCGCCACTGCGCCGTCATATCTCGCTGCGTGCTGCACCATGCGGCGGGGCAAAAAACCGACGCGACAGCGATCAATGCCATAGTTGATCCAGACGGCAGTGATCGCCGTCTCCTCCTTCCCCTCCACCAAAATCTGAACCTTCCGGAGGCGCACAATGACATCCTCCGCCATCACCTCCCCACAGTTTCGGTGCTCCTCACAGGAGTGCCCCTGATCGCCGCGCTCCGTCCCAACAATCTCCACAACAACGCCAGATGGATGGTGCAGCTCCTTGGCGATCCTGACATCATGGGGAGGAGGCTTCTCTTTGGCCTCAGCTGTCTTTCTTGACAGCTTGTTCGGCCGCACCACGGCGACACCTGTGCCTGGAACAGGTGACGCCGGGCACTTATCATGGACAACGGTGCCGCACATCACACACGCCATAGAAGCCAACTCGTTCTTGGCAAAGGTGCAGGTGCTGCACCACCAGAGGCTGCAAGAGGAGGAGGCCATGGTGAGAGTTGTTTGTGCTGTGTTTCAGCACTCGGTATTTTTTTTGGACTCACTCACACATCTGGGCCAAAACCTGCCTAACCAATGGCATATTGGTTTGGCAGCCAGCCACTGTGCTGGGGGAGGGGGGCCGCCCTAATGACAGTCAGCCGCTGCGCCGGGGGAGGGGGGCCGCGCAAATGACAATCAGCCACCACGTCAAAGGAGAGTGGGCTGTTTGTTGACAATCAGCTGCCGTGCCGGGGGAGGGGGGCCGTACAAATGACAATCAGCCGCAGTGTCAAAAGAGGGTTCATTTGGATGCTTATTGCATCAAACTTCTGATACTCTCCTTTTTCCTCCAAATCACTCTTCCGCTTATGGTCATTCTCTGAATTTGAATGCATGATGAAAAAGGGTCCATTTGGTGGATTGCACTGCAAAAGCAAAGAGGTGAAAAGAGGCAATGGTGCTGGCTGGGAGTGCAAGAATAGATGGCAAATGAAAATAATTTCTAATTTAAAATTTTCCATCTGGGTAAATCTTGTGGATAAAATTTTCATGCCACTTTTGGGGTCTTGGCCAAAAGGCATCTTAATGGCATTGAATGAGTGGTTGGATTGCCAAACAAAATGTGTCTACCAACTCTCCAAGCCATACTCCATCTGGGGTATGTTTTTCAGCTTTGAAATTGGATTGTGGGAAGCAAAATTAAGCCACAAAGTCAGAAGTCTGAAAATCTGAAGTCTGAAAAGAGGGTCGAAGTCCAAGAAGCATTTTTTTACTTGTATGCATGTAGAAATGTACCAAAAAAGGGAATTAAAAAGGGAATTTCCCCAAAACGGAATTCCATTTTGGGGGGGAATTCAAAAAGGGGAAGGAGGAGAGTAATTCCTCTAAGATTCCTGCAAAAAAGGGAGTTCCTCTAGGAATTCCCATTTTGGTGGTCTGGAAAAAGGAAACCAAAAAAGGGAATGCACAACCTAGTCGGTTACCATGGCATTCTCAAGACATTGTCGATGGAATGATATTTTGACCTGATCCTCTGGCTTTAGTTCGGCATTGGACAAAAGAGAATAGTTGGATTGAGTAGTGTAAGTCTAGTAGGAGAAGAGAGATGCATCCAATAAGGGAGAGGGAGGGATATATCCCTTGCTCACCATTTTAACGTGTCCAATATTAGCAATTCTTGGTTGTTACAACCATTGCCACCAGCCATGCTACCCTTGTAGCCCCCCCTGCTCCCACCTCCTGTGCTCATCACAGGTGCATCCATGCTAAGGAGCTACTCAGCCTGTCCCATGACCCCTCATACATTTGTGACAGCTGTCAACGTGCCATCTGTCCCGTGATGCTGTTCCCACCTTCATATCCCCCCCCAGTGCACCCTCCCTGTTTGATCCCGCCACCACCTAGCTATTCATCATCCATCCCTTGGTGATGGATATCACAAGCTTGATGTTGCCGCATATTAATGCCTCCTTTGCATGGACGCCGTTGAGCAATATACAAACTAGCTCGGACTTTCCCCCCATCATGTTTAGCAACTTGATTATTTCGAACTCCAACAATACGTGCAATGGTATCTGCAGGGCAGACATGAATGAATTGCAATTTGTGGTGGACATTCATCCTCACCCTCCAAGGTCCCTCCTCCACCACCTCCCCATCCGTCTCCTTCCCATTTAGTTCATCCTTGAACCGGATCTTTGTTTGTATGTAGGTTCTTGGTATGGGTGTTTGTGTGTATGTAGCTTTTTGGTATATTGTAGAGTGTCACCAGAAAGCCGACACAAAATTCTGTGTCGGAAGAGTTTTTGTGTCGGCACCAACAGGCATTATGGCCAAAAAAATTTTACATTTTGACACATCAGCAACATGTTGCTGAAATTCCGAGCTAAGATCATTACCCGCCACCACTGCGCATGATCTGGAAATGACCGATTGCAATCGTGGGGAGAGCGCATGATAGAGTCCCAAGCCAATGATGGTGTCTTGATCGGGTGAGGGGGGGGGAATGACACTCATTCCCAACTTGTGATATCTCTCTCTGAGGCAGCACATTCCATTGTCGTGCGAGTTACTCTGCGGATGATGGTTGACATTGTCACCACCACCTCCCCCCCTATGATGGAAGAGTCCATGATAGGCCTCGAGAATTCCGGTACATACCCCGATGGATAATGTGGCATGTGGTATTCCATCCAGTACCCCGAGTCATGGTGATCATCAATGTTGTCAAACATCAAATGGATGTGCAATCCATCCAATATGCCCCGATGAAGTTATTCTTATCCCACCGATGTAGCTTGCAATGGGACAGACGCTGCTTGTATGATCCGCCATCCACAAATCCATGACCTCCTCCAACAAGGCAATGATATGCATCATCATAGATTGGGAAGAGGTGGGGTTGGGGGGGGGCACATGTGAACAGGCGCAGATGCACCTCCCAAGGTGCTTTGTGTGGTGCACATTGTGGGGCAGGGGGGAGGGACGATGATGTCTGATGCCTCTGCCTCCACTACACCTCCTCCTCCCTGTCCTCTCCCAAGAATGGGCAGTGCTGTGATGGCTGCCGTGTCACAAGGGATGATCCCATCGTCAGTTTCATCCCTGACATCTATCCCAATAAAGTCCTTGTCCCCGGTGGAAGATATTTTGATTTCCTGATGATGGGGGGCTTCAGGAAGGGCAATCAAAGTCGGAAGCAGTGGTGCAGTGGTGGCCATGGGGTAGGAGTTTTTTGACTCCGATCTACAAGTAATTCCTAACCCTTAGCTAACCCTTAGCTAACCCTTAGCTAACTCACGATGACAATTGTTACTGGACTTCAATGATTTTTGCATGACTTGTGTCATTGATGGAAATCAATCTAAAAGTATATAGGGATTTCAAGCTTTTTTATTAAGTGTCAATGGCTAATAGGTTGAAGAATTAGACTTGACTTTTTGAGGTTTAAGAAATAGACTGGAAAAAGTCAAGTCTATTTCTTAAACATCAAAAAGTCAAGTCTAGGTTGGGACTCAGTACACCTTTTACAGATTCCTATGTAGAGAGGTCAGTCTATTTCTAAAAAATTCAAAAAGTCAAGTCTAAATATAGTAGTCTTTATTTTTTGATGTTTAGGAAATAGACTTAACTTTTTCGTGTCAAGACTTCAACGGGTATTTCCAACTTAAAATAATATCTCCTTATTGGTGAGCAGTTACGTACTGTTTGAGACATAATTTGGGTGTCTCAAAAGTTTGTCTGACATTGAGAATTCCTCCCTCAGCATGTACCAGACTTTCTCCTTTCAGCAAAACCAAAAAAATTGATCAGGCAAAAAAAGGGGGATTTGCTTTGGAGATCCCCTCTAAAATCATATCGTATGATCAAATGTAGGAATTGTGAATGTCGGAGTAAAAGTGGGCAAACCAAAATTGTGTAAAATCAAATGACAAAAAAGAGCATTTTGAACCGTTTTGATTAAGAAACTGTAACTGGGACCATACCAATATTATTATATCTACAGAAAGAGGACAGTCTCAGTTTTCCAATGGTATATGGGTCTGGGGGTCTGCAACAGTGTCAGCATGGTCAAAAAATGATGTCAAAGAAATCACATACCAAACAGTACATAATTCCGATAAGGAGATAACTTTTTAACCCCCCATATTGAATTTACTTGAGGAGAGTGGTCGTTAGCTTGTCATTCCCTCAACTCCACTAAAATTCAAAATTCAGTGGTATTGTGTGCGAGTTGGTAATGACCGTGACTCACTTATGAAGTGTAACCTTTACACTTAAAAATAAAAAGCCCGCGCCGATGTTGATGACCATTCTTAGGGCATGTGGTTGGTTGATACAGCCCATGTGGCCCATGTCATTTAGGGGGGATGCAGTGGTGAGGTGGGTGGTGTTGTTGCCAGTGAGGGGTGGTGGTGAGATGGGTGATGTTGTTGCCAGTGAGAGGGGGGATGCAGCCATATGATATGCGGTGTTGTCTTGGGAGATGGGCCAGTGTGATTGTCTATGCAGCCACGGGCCATAGGAACATGGCGGTGGTGTGTTGTCAGATGAGAGGCTTGCATTGCTTGACTTCCGTTCATTGGCAGAATGTTGGGGGTTGTGCATTGGAGGGAAATTGGGGGCAATTGTTAGGGTGTTGGCAGCGGTGCATTAGCAGTTAGCATCTGTTGATGTGGATGTGAAGGAGGAGAGCAGACCCAACTATCAACATGAGGTGGAAGGTAGAAGGTGGATGGAAGCATGACAAAGGAGGAAGGTATGGTTGTGGTTGCAAGGGGAGTGCATTTGATGTTGACATGACAGGCAACACTGTGGGACCCCATGGGAAGGTATGATGCAATGGAACAACCTGACCGATTTAACACGATGAGAAGTGGGACAGGAAAAAAGGTCAAGATACTAATATACAACAATCAACAAAAGATGGGGGAACAGGGGCATGTGGAAAAAAGAAAGGCATGGAATAGTGATAAAAATAGGGGAGGGAGCAAATATTTTATCACCAGCAAAATAATCACTTTCATTTTTAAAATATATGATACTGGGACTAACCCTTCCACCATCATCATAATAGTCAATAATCAGAGGTGGGGGGGGGGGGGGATCTGTCGCAGCTAATATCAAATCTTGGTAGATCCAATATTAGATGACTCCGTAGTCATCTAATATCGGATCTAGATGATTCTGCAGTCATCTAGATCCGACTTTAGAT
>JALLPB010000568.1:0-17938 GCA_036939975.1 Cyclostephanos tholiformis | reverse complement strand
GGGAACCATACGAGAGTATTCGTCGTATCGTACGCCCATGGGCGTATTTTGTCAAATCACACACAACATACACTAAATGGGACGGACATGATGGGAATATGGGAATTGAGAACGAAAGATTTGGGATGGACATAATGAAAGATAATGCACCTTGCGTTCTCACCTCCAGAGCATCATTTAACACACCATTCATCATCGGTTCGATCCTCGCCTCTTCGCGTAATCTCGCCGTATCTTTCAATTGGCATAACTCGCCTCCTCGCAATACGCACGCGGTGGCGACCGGTCCGATCTCGATGTCGCGGGCGTTAGACATCAATTCGTCTGTAGGAGGTGAAGGAATCGCGATCGATGATTCATCGACGATGGTCCATCGCTATGACAGTCCATTTCTCGCCTTTCCCGACGGCTGTCGTCGTTCGTCAAACGCGCTCATTATACTGAATACTCCCATCCAATCTCGAGGCGGATGTAACAACACGAACGCGAGGAGCGACGGGACTGCTTGCACGACATTGTCGGGGACGGTCCTCGGCGTGCTCTGGGGATCGTCTACGTATCGCGTGTGCGCCGACGGGGGCGCGAACAGACTTTACGACGCGACCGTCATAACCGCGATGCTGGGAGGGGAGGACGGTGGGACGGTGGACGCCTCCGCCGCAGCGAAATACGAGTTTCTCCCCGACCTGATCACGGGAGATCTCGACTCCCTCCGTCCCAGCGTGCGTCGGTACTATGAATCGAGGGGGGTGCCAATACTTCGCGTGGATGACCAGGATTATCACGATTTGGATGTACGTCATCGTGTTCTTTGAATTGGGATCTACCCTCGAATCTCGTTTGTGCTTGTTCTATGAAGTATGTTTCTTTTCAACCCACTTTTGGCTCGTCTCGACCCAACAGAAATCATTGATGGCGGTGGAAAAGTGGCTTGAAGGAGCGTCATTTGAGGCAAAATCGTGCAAAAACGACGGTAATTCGAACAAAACAGTAGCGAGTAAATCGATGACATACATTTACGGAGGATTCGGTGGAAGGTTCGATCAAGAAATGGGTGTCATAAACGCGTTATGTGTGTGGGGAAAGAAGGAAACATTCCAACGAACGACCTTGGCCATATATGACGAGTCAACTTGTGCCTT
The DNA here is from genome assembly GCA_036939975.1 of Cyclostephanos tholiformis. Taxonomy (NCBI): domain Eukaryota; phylum Bacillariophyta; class Thalassiosirophyceae; order Thalassiosirales; family Thalassiosiraceae; genus Cyclostephanos; species Cyclostephanos tholiformis. Next base: position 16,796 of record JALLPB010000568.1, on the reverse strand, counting down.
CGTGCTGCCGGAATCGCCAATGAAGAGCGAGATACGAATTAGATACTCGGGGGATTCCAGGTCGAAAGAATACGCGGAGGAGACGCGACAAACCTGCAGCGTGGGAGAGGGTCCAACGTGTGGTCTCATCCCCATCATGGGTCGCTGCGAACGGGTGGTGACTACCGGTCTTCGATGGAATCTGAAAGGCGATGTGCCCATTGAGTTTGGCGGACTCGTGAGCTCATCGAATAGAGTGGTTGACGACGTGGTCACTGTAGAATCATCCTCTCCAATTGTGTTCACGACAGAGATTATATCTAGTGACGGGTAGAATTCAACTAACTTTAACAACGCTACACATCAAACTTTGATAATTCATCCCCATTCCACTCTGACTGCGGAATTGCGCCGTAGTGTTCTAAGCGGACATCTACAACTTGGCTCCACAAATTTTCTGCTCGCGGCCGTCTCGTGCTGATGAATCGACGTGCCAGAAATATAATGAACACTACCCACCAGGCATACCTAGGGAAGAGAGGACTCGATGGAGAAATCGAACTGTTTGATGTTCCAAAATGGTTCATGGTAGTTTTTTCATTGATTGTTTTTAGTCTGATTCTCTGAGAAAGAAAACGGATTTGGATTGATGAATGGCGGGTACGATACTTAATAAACAACAGTATGGTACCTCTCTACAGCGAGACAACGCACCGTTTTGAATGCCCGATCGCTTGACATAACGATTCTAGTGTCAGAAATAAAGACTACTTATAAATGCGACGATCACGTTGTCCAGGGGTCGCGGTTATCTTGCTTGGTGAGATTCCTGTGAAACGGAATAGCACGAGCTACGGGGCCTTTGTTGAAGAATCAAATGGCGTGGACGGAACCGTTTTTCTGATATCATCAGGGGATAAAAAATTATAATTTTAGCATAATAGTATATGTCCCCTAATATATTTTGAGAAAAAAGTAACGTCACGTTGCTGCCGAGGAACGATATAATTAGTCAAACAATGCTTTAAATCGACGTCCCAAATTTCATTCAGCATTTAAAATATATAGTACAATTTCGCAAAATAGATAATCCGCATCCACAGAGACAGATTTTACTCCTCCTTCAGATTAGGCAAGGTACTATGGGAAACATAAATCAGAAAATTGAAATATTCAGTAACCGGGGAGAACATTGGGGGAGAACAGTGTAAAATAAAACTCACATTGTATTGTTGATTATTCTCCGAGCTACGCTCCAAATATTCCCTGTCAATCAGCGCTTCAATGCGTTTCTTGATGACCCTCGGCTGCGGCTTGAAAAACGCGAGCTGAGACAACACCTCGGCTACAAGCTGTTGGTGCGAAAGCGTCTTCCGCGCCTTCATAATACGAACAATCGCGGCCTCGATCGCAACGGAACGATCTTCCTCGACGCGGTTTTTGTTGTGTGACGACTCCACGGATGCCACAGGGATACGAATCTTTCTCATATTGCAGGTGAACTTGGCGTTGGGGGAGAAGGAATCAGTGGAGTTGATTTTGTTGCCGGGGGGGGACTTATTTATTACCTTTTGCTTGCCACAGGAAAGGGAGTGCATAATGGGCTTGAGGGTAATGTCGTCTAGATTGAGCTTATCCTTCAGCTCTGTGAAACCAAACGTCTGCCCGTTATCGAATGCAGCCAAGACCACCGCCTGTAGTGTAGTCACCTGGAGATCGTAAAATTTCTTCCCATACGTGGCGCGGACGGTAGCATTTCCCAGCGAATGCACCCACGTGAGACGACGCTTTTGATGCTTGGCGTCGTGCCACTCCTTAAATACTTCCATACATGTGGACATCTGTGCCGGTAGAGCCACCTCAGGTGCCTTGTACGACGGCCAATTTCCAATAGTGAGAACCTGAACACCGAACGAAAGTTTGGTATCCCCGTGCTGCTCCAACCTTTGGTCGAACTCATTCTTCTGCTCGCTTCCGACAGCCAGATCGTTCAGCATCCCCTCCATCTTCGACGTGAATTGGGTGCCGCATTGGACCTTTAGTTTTGCAATTAGGGCCTTCTCGGCATCGTCGCTCGCGGATCGTTGGTTCAATAAACGTTTGGCAAGCTGATTCCTATAAATCTCCGCAAACAAATCTTTGTCTGTGAGGAAAGAGAAGAGCTGGACAATTCTATCCAAGCTCTGCTCAACTTCTGCCTCGCTGAGCTTTTCTCCACCCGACTTCAATATACGATCGCAGAAGGTAGACATAAGCTCAGCGTTGGAGTATTGGCCGACGTCATTATTGACGATTTCCTCGAAGGAGTTTTTGAGCGCCTTTTGGAAGAGATGGTGGGATGAAAAAGTTTCGCGGATGACGCCGAGGTACTTATCATGTAGGTCGATGAGGCTCTTAACGAATTCGGGGTCGTCATTCTTATCCTTCTCCCCGCTGTCGAGTTTAGCCTGTCGCTTCTCGATGCAAGCATTCCCCTGCGTCGTAATGAACCTCTCCACTATATTAGCCATGGGTTGGAGGCCATTTTCCAGCCTCGAAAAAAGATGGAACATTCGTTGCAAATCGTCGGTCTTGTCGTTCGCCAGCAAAACGATGCAACCGCTCCCCTCCTTCTCAAGCAGGTTCATTTGCACGGTTTGCAGAATTTCGTCCTCTACGACCTTACGAAGCTTCGGCTCCGTGCTCTGGTTCAAGTATTCCATAACGCGCGTTTTCTCCTCCCCCAGCGCCTTCTCCGCCTTGATGAGATAATCCGGAGTGGAATCCCTGGCGATCCAATCCTCACGCTTGCGTCCGTAGTATGAGCGCGTGGCCTCGAGGAGAGGAGTTTCAAGGTCAAAAGTATAGGCATCGAGAGATCCCATTCCCATGCTCTCATATAGTTCCACAATGCTCTTGACCAGCGTCTTGTCGATTATCTCCCCCTCACGCTCCGCGTCGATGAGAGAGATGATGGCGCCGGTGGTATTCTCCCTGCAATTTTGGTAAATTTCAGTCTTGAAATGTTGCAGGCCCGCCATTTCTAAAGTGGGCAAACTGTGGTGCTTGACATAGTACCTGTCGAGATAGGTGAAAAATTTTTTGAGCCATTTATTCATGATTTGGTGATTGCTCCAGCGGTGCTTGAGCTCATTGAGGAGGATCGTCCCTCCCTGACCCGTCCTATCCTGGAGGGCGGGAAGGACTGTGTTAATAAGGTATGTTTGGATGGTTTCGCCATGTCGATTGTAAAGGTCGCGGGACCAATTGTAGGGGGAACGCTGGGTGCACATGTCATAGCATGTCCTGTGACAAAATAAAATGGATTTAGCCCGGGGGGTGGATTCGAGGATCATTGGAAGCAAAACAGACGAGAAAGAGGCGCGCACCCAGGCGTAAGTAGAAACGCTGGTCACGAGGAAAATGCCATCCAGAGCAGATAATTGACTAGCAACTCACGTATAAATCCTAATATACTCCCTCGGCTCGAATGAGGTATCGAATCCATCGTCTAGGGCTCTTTCCAATACGTCAATGGCCTAGCGCAAAAAGAGTGGGGCGAGCAAGGCAATATTGAAAATTAGAAAAAAATGTTTACACAAATCCTCCCCGAACCACCCGATGAACTCACTCCCGGCCTGATCACATTATTCCATCCATCTTCCAGCTGGATTACGGGGTGACTTCCGCCCGTCGACATGATTGAAAGAAGTATGAGTGGACGAATTCACCCGTGGCGGTCTTGTTCGGAAAAGGGTCGTGGACAAAAAATATTAATACGATTATTTTTATCCCTTACCATGTTGGCTTTTTCGGAGGAGGAGAAAAAGACCTGTGTGGGTTGTGGGGGGGCTAGCGGGGGCATCCCCTGAAAAAAAAAAGTGGAGATGGCCAGACGAGCAAGGATCGTGAGTTCTCTGTGATTATTTTTTGATGGGATGGGTGTTTTTTACAAACTGAAAAACACTCCATTTCCTTTTATATGTTATCGCTTGGGAGTTTTGTCCTTTGGCCATTACTTTCTATGAAGGAACCAATATTACAGGGTGGACAAAAAGCCGAGAAAAGATCTCACACGCGACTCCCCTTTTGTTTGAGTCGAGTGGGTCATCATTCATTGTGCTTGATACATAGATAAAAATTCATTGGGCACGAGTTCACACACTTGCAGAAAACAGATAATACCATAGAAGCCAGAGCATAAGCAATGCTGGGGCATAAGCAACACTAACTAAATATAAATTAGGTGAAGGAGATTCTAAGATAATTAGCAGCTCTATGTACGAACAAGATAGCTCAGCTATTTCTACATCTGGGCCTTGTTACAGCAACAGATTTGTTCTTGCAGTGAAGAAAGCTTTCTGGCAATCCCCACCATGCAACTTGAACAATCGGTTGACCCCAATGTCAAGAGGCTGGCACAATCATGTGCAACCACCCGGGAGGTGGATAACAAAGACACCCATCTCCTCAATCTTAACATGACCGATGCCATCATGTGGCATTGGTAAGAGTCAAGGAGGAGGACCGGTTGCACACCTTCAGGTGGTGGGTTGACAGTGAGGTATGGACCCAGTACCACCTCAACCCAGGTGAGCATGCACTGCTCATTCATCCATGCAGCATCCTGGCATGTGTAGATGCGCATCAGATTGAGCTGGGATAGCTCCTGGTGCACAATAAGCCCATCGAGCTTACCCTTGAAGATGATCATTGGCATAAGAAAATTTCTGGCGGCCATCACGGTTGGTGCTACTGTCATCCTCTTTGTGGGGCTTGAAGTCTTGCATACATGAATGGTGTTTCTCCATGCTTCTTGAGGGTGGTCAAGCTGTGGTACAAAAAATTGAGGGGCATCTGGTCCATGTTGAAGATCCATTGCTGGTTGCAATGGGGACCAAGAAGGAGTGGATGGACCTCCTCCAAAAATTCACGTGCCTTAATGTACACCACTGCCAGCGCATGCTTTGCCTTGTTCATTGTGTGGCAGTTCACATAGTTGTGATTCTACATGAAGCTACTGATGGCTTTGAGGCCAGCATTAAATGAATTTTCACCAAATGTTGCTTGCCTGGAGCAATGATGACACCTTGAATGTGACAATCATGTGCCTCATGCTGATCCCCTGCTTGCAATGAGCAAAGCCCCACTAGAGAAGCTCCTCCTCAATGGACTTGAGCTGACTGCAAGGTCCATCGAGGATGACCTTCCTTCCATTCCCCCTCCTGGAGCTGGTATGCAGGTTCTAAATGTCCTAGCCCCATCTCAACAGAACACTGATGGGTATGCCAAGCTCCGTCGTGGCATTGTGGAGAAAGAGATTGCACTCAAAATGGAGCCAGGGAGACTCTTTGAGAAGCATAATCTTCTCAAGGATGGCATAACGCTTGTGGACCTGGCCTGTTGCCCCCACTGGTGGGTGGTGGAAGAGGGAGCAAGACATGCTGAGAGAAGAGCATTTTGTTCTTCTTGCTTGATAAAATTGGCTTGGCACCAAGCCAAGAAGGTGCAACAAAATATGGCTTGCCCATTCAAACCATTCAAAAAACAATGCAGGAACTACCATACCCCAGTAGAAAAACAATTTTAATTCCTATATACACCTTAATATATTCCTTGACAAAAACTAATTTAATCAATTTAGACCTTCCTACTTGGTCTTATAGGTGTTAGTCTGGTCACAATTGAGACAGATCCCACCAGCAAGCTCCTAGCAACCTTCTGGCAGGCTCCAAGCAGGCTTCCAGTGGGCTCCCAGCAGGCTCAGTGATTTTTAAGTTCTTATATAGAAAAACTTAGCTGTGTTTTCCCATAAGTAGAAAACATATTAAAACTCTACATAGGACTTGATTTTTGAAGAATGCAAGGCTGACAAACTAACTCCTTCTCCTTCCCACCATCACCATAATTACAATCCCCCCCCTACCCCAACTTCAACTTTAACGGCATCGTTCTTGGCAGCAGCACCTCTGGTGCCACCAATTCTTTGCACCCCCACCCACCCCCTGACCTCCCCTAAAGTCCCACGGCACCGGCGTGGCTTCCCATTGCCTGCTTCCAATGACTCACCTCTTGACCACCATGACCACCTTATTGTTGCTGCCAAAAATGACATCATCCACCTTGTCTCATATCATTGACCTGCCCCAGAAGGACAATGAGGTCAGCATCATTTTGACAAAATGGGACATTGAGGCCAGGAAGAAGCCTTTGTACCGAACTGCCAATGTCCTGCTAACCAACATCAGGAAGCTAAGCACTCCTTCTCTTGACACCATGTACAGTTGCTCAAAGAGATTGTCAACATTTGGCCAACAACTTCTTTGTCTTGGTATCGGAGCAGGCTCACACATTTAATGTGCTCAAGAAGACATCTGTTTTTGGATGGACATCAAAATCTGCCCACTAAAGGAGGTGGATGCTCAACATGGTCACTGACAAGATGGCTCTTCTCCTTGAGCTTGCCCAGCAAGTCAAATTACAAGGCAGGCACAGTGAGGTCAGTGAGCATCATGGCGGAAGCATTGGTTGGGGTGTACAATGTGATGAAGGTAGATGTTATGACAGCAGATGCAGCAATGGTGGCTGTGACAATGGTGGCTGTGACAATGACATTTGGGAGGACTGGGATAAACTTGAATATGGGCATTTTGGTGGTGGCAGATGTCACACAGTGAAAGAGAACATGGGGGATAGTGTAATGGCAGGGTAGGGGGGTTCAACTGAGGAGGAGGAGTACCTGTGACAATGATCATTGAAGCACATTGACTATTGCATGGTGGCAGAGAGGGGAATCCAACAATGTACAACATACCCTCAAACAAATGCAAAACCTGTCTACTGCCACTACCAACAAATTTTGGTGGACACTCCAATCGACATTGCAGCAGGATAACAAGGGCAGCCATCATGGCTGGGGTCACATGACCAATGTTGGTCATAGTTTACCAGGCTTGTGTCTGCGCATCATGGATGTTGGTCTCAAATGACCAACCCATGATGCCATGCATCAGAAGCGCTCAGCAAGACAATTTGATGGGACATCAAATATTGTACTGCCTTGCCCTGGTAGTTAAGTCATTTTATTAACATTTGAAGTGGATATAATTAAGGATATAATTAATTTCTATAATTGTAGTAGATGAGCTTTAAAATGGCAAAAGCTCCAATTTTGTACATAAAATTATTTATCATAATAATATCATTTAACAATTATTAATCTTACCATCAATATCTGCAGTTCAAAATGTTGGATTGAAGGGCCAATGGATTGGCTGTATGGCAGATTTGCTCCTCTAGATTGTCCATGTCCCAGTCGGCCTCATTTTAGAACTATAGTTGTGAATCTCTTTGCAGATTGTGTACTTGATCAGCCAAATTTTGGGTGATACATGATATTGAATTCGGCACTGTTTGTCACCGTTTCATTGACATAAGCAGCATCATGCACATGTAGATTGTCCCAAATAAAAATGAAATGATCATCAGTCCAGTTGATCCCATACCTTTCAATGTCCCCACATATCAGCTCATAAAAATTGTGAAAAATATTTGTTGTTTTCCCCTTTAACCAAAGAGACCAAATCAACCACTGTAGATGTTCAACACTCCCATAAACTGTGGGGCCTGAGCCTGATTGCCCAGTTCAATCACAAAAGCATGATTTTCTTTCCATGGCTGTAATGTCCATCCTTACAGATGTGGAAGACCTTCAGTGCCCATCTAGAGGTGCCATTGCATCTCTTGAGCATCACCTTGACCCTGTTGATGTCAATGAGTTTTGTTGGTGGACTTGACGATCCCAAGAGGAGGGGGGCATTCCAGTTCTAGGTGAACACCATAAACTGGACCTCTGGATCCAAAGCTTGGAGGGCCTAGATAGGGCCTTCTTCTTGATAATCTTGAGGTCATCAAGATGCTCTGAGATGTGCTGATTTGAGTACAGCAAGACACCCTTGTTTTGGATGAAGGCGGCCATCTTGTCTTGGGTTGCTTCAGAGTGGGCAATGAGGAAGGTGATGAGGTGAATCATGTCCACTCCAACAAGAGTTGTTCAGGGTGGTCCGCCCGTTTGACAAAAATCAAGGGTGTAGACTGTCAGGCCAGTGGTAGAGGGTGGACCTGGAGACTTGGATCAGCTCGCCAGCATCTCATTTTCAAAGTTGTTCATTTCAAAACCCCATTTGATGAAGGGGGCGACACATGATGAGGCTTCTCAAGCTGGCCTCTGCATGAGCCTATGCCAATACCCCGGGAGGGTTAGTAGCTCTGAGGCCTGGCATGATGGACATGGTGCAGCACAGCAATGATGTGTAGGTGGCGGTCAAGGGGGTCATCGTATGGTAGCAGGCAATGGGAATTGGCACTGTACTGTGGGACATTAGGGGAGGTTGGGGGGGGGGGTGCAAAGAATCAGTGGTGCCGGACATGCCGTTGTCAAATATGGTGTCATCGAAGTTGGGGGAGGGGGGGGGTTGTATTTATTTGGATTTTCTATTGGGCAGTACCAATTAGAACTTTGAGTAACATTTGGTAACTGGTTCACCAAGCCACTGTGGCATGGGAAATGGTTGGTGTGGCATGAACCTTGTGGGTGTTATGTTGGCAAGCACGATGCAAACCTCATCCTAACAGCAGTCAGGTAAGGATCCATTATTCCCGACATATTATCATCAGTGCATGGGCCATTGGTATAATCTTTGTCAATTATTTTGTGTTATGATGTGTGGTTTACCTAGGTAAAAGCTAGCTAAAGCTAGTAAAAAATGCACTATCCAACAATGGGGGTAACTGTCCTATGGCCATCATGGTCCCCCACTCCTGGCGTTGCTGCATGCAACAATCAGCCAACATGTTGAGCAATAAGTATTAAGTTAAAATAAGGTTTATTGTTATACCACTCTACTCATGGTGCATTGATTGGAGCTGTTAGATGTGTTCTCCTATTTTCCATGTAGGAATATATAACTAGGATTAGTACCCAGTCTCCATGCAGAATCGGTCATTCAGCCACATCCACTGGGAGGGTACCTCATCATGTATGAATGATTTATGGCAATGATGGTGGTGGCAACAAGGAGGCAGGAAAGGAGCAGGGGGAGACAATTCCTCCAACATGCAAGTTTTTGCATCAATCAACAATGGTGGCCATAGTCATCCTATGGCTGCCATGAGGCCACAGTCCCAGCAACAAAGCATACAACAACCTGCAAACATCTATGTGACAGATAAAAGTTGTTAAAACTAGAAAAGTTATAATCATTACTACTTTTATGACCTATTATGTCACAATGCATCAACAAATTTTTGCACCTGATTTTTGTTAGTTGGGATGGTCATGCCACTGATGCAGAGCATGAGGGGCAATAACAACTGCACATAGTAGTATACGTCACTCATGATGTTCCCCCTAACAACTCATCTACTAGGCAATTTCCATTTTGGTTATCTCCGACAGCATGTGGTTGAATTTGAGGAGTTATCATTTGGTAACTTATGATCCCCCAATAATGCCCTCTATTACCTAATATTGTAGGCTTGCATACTTGCATAAGGATGGGGATTTCAGCATGGTAACTCATTAAAAATTTGTTCTGGGGTTCGAAACTCCATTTCTAAGCTTCGGAGCAACCAGATAAGGCCTCATAACTGTATGGTAGCTTACAACACCATTTGGTACTTTTGCCCAATTGAACATCTATATGGTGGGAGGGAGAGGGAGTGAGTTTGTCAGCCTCACATTCTTCAAAAAATCAAGTCCTATGTAGAGTTCTAATATGTTTACTACTTATGGGAAAACACAGCTGAGTTTTTCTACTATTCAGAACTAAAAAATCACTGAGCCTGCTGGGAGCCTGCTGGGAGCCTGCCCTGCTATGCTGACACCACCTCCCAAAAAATAGAGCAAAAAATCTTGCAGTATGTAGCTTGCTTTTTTGGCCAAATTATTTTTACTGTGAAAATTGCTTAAACAATATTAAGGAATCAATACTAATTGATGGGCCATATTTTCCATGCACTCCCCATTAAAAAAAAAAAAATTAAGAATTTTTCCCACCTTCACAGTCTTACCTTGTTGTAAGGGTGCAATTAAATGATTGCTGACTGCATTCACAACTTCTCAAACACTTTCTATATATTAAGATGGATAGGAGATGCAGTCTGTAGGAGCAGGGGTTGAACAGCATCAACAACAATTACACCTCAATGTCTTTTTTGGCATCCTTTTTGAACCTTTCAAGTTCAACAGTTTGGTCTTGCATTCATTGATATGCCTATCCACAGCATATGAATATGCTCAAACACTCTCTATACACAATATTGATGTGGAGAAGAAGTGAGCAGTATTCTACTATGGCATCAATCATGTCAACAAGTAATTATTTTGTAGCCACACCATCCTCCCAGATTACCATTACTCAGGTCAACTTGACAGGTATCATAGTGTAAGAAAGCACCAATATGCCTATTCACAGCATATGGATGTGCTCAAATACTTTCAATATATATGATATGGATGTGGAGAAGAAGTGAGTGGTATTCTACAGCCTCAAACATGTCAAAACATCATTATTTAACCGGACCATCTCCAGATTACCTGAATCTCTGGATCAACATGGCCAGCAGTGCGACAATGAAAGGGTGCACCCATATGCCTATCCACAGCATATGATTGTGCTCAAACACTTTCTATATATATAATGGGCCTGAGGGGCACTAGTGATTGCTATATATTTTTCAACAGGCGCCACGCATAGCATTGCTGCGGTCAGATTTGGCATGGTGTGGTCAAACAAGAAGATACTTATTCCTATGTCATTTCTACCGGTACAAGAAAGCTCAAGATGTCCCAATTGTAGACTGCAATATGGTCCTATGTAGGAATTAAAACATAATCTGTTGGGTCTAATAGATTTAGACTTTTTTGACAATCCAACAGTCAAAAAAGGTAGGGGCTGCACTTTTTTAATTTCCAGCCACAAAATCAAAAAAAACTTGTCAAAGCTCCACACATGCAAAAAAAAAAAAAGAACAAACAACCACATCTCACGCCCCTCCCCATAATTGCTGATTTTCGATATCAATGCATCAAGCCAATATTAAAGCGCAGGTCAATATTATGCAATGATTTCATTGCAAACTCCGAGCTTTGGCAATGTAGTGGCACGTTGACATGGACTGCACATGCCACTATGTCGCCAAAACTGGCGTTGAAATTTAGATGCTTGGTCAAAAATCGACCTGGGTATGCAATTTTGCTAATGCAATTTCATCGCAACAATGCAACAATCAACTTACTTGCCCTCCCCCCATCCAAACAGGGTGATTTGGCAGTCCCCTGCCTCTCCCAATGCCCCCATCTTGACGCCTTATTGCACCTGTGAGGGGGAGGGTTACTGGTGGTCCTTTTTCCTCAGCATGCAACCAGCAGCATGAAAGCTGATTTTTTGAAAAAAAAATCATTCACTGCTGTGCAGTCTCCCCACTCAACAATAACCCCCTCCACTTCTAGCCCTCACCCCAGTTACACTTATGGCAAGTGCGCAGCCCAAGAGGATTGAACACAACAATCAAATTTGGGGGGGGGAGCACGTGTGCAATCAATGATGATGATGATGACTATTCCAATGAAGATGATGATGATGACACACACAATGATGATGATGTCAACAACAAAGACACAACACTACAAAGATGATGACAGGGGTAGCAGTAAAATGGGGAGGAGGGGGGGAGGAGAAGCAATGGTAATGGGTGAGGGTGGAGAACCAGCGGCTACACACACAACAATCACTTGAGCAGGACGATGCGACTCAACAATCAACTAACAAATGGTTGTGATGGGAGACAGATGCAACAATCAACAAACAGAGGGGCATGATGAGAGGTGAGGTGCCGGCTAGAGGCAGAGGAAAGCAAATGTGCAACACGACAACCAACAATTGAAATTAGGACCATGTGCAGGTGTGACAAGGCAAAGGCTCTGCAATAACAATGCTAAATATTTCTGATGGTGCGCCTGGTGCAATTGCTGTTGCCCTGGCAATATGAATAGTAAAAGCAAATGATAATCAAAACTCTTATGGCAATACTATAGAATTAAATTTCCTTCTTAAAGGACTGAATTTACTTCTTAAAAGTGTGGTGAACAATGTTTGCCTTTGGCCTTTCCATGATAGGACATGTGAGTGCATTTGTTTATGACTGTCATTCCAAATGCAAAAGCTTAGCACACTATGGCAAGGGAATTTGGGTTCTGTTTGCAAGCTGAACTTTACACTGAGTAAAAATACTCTGAACAGAGTGCAGGGAGCCATATTCAATCTTGTTGGCTTTTTTTGCATTATATAAGAGACAACAGACACTGGATGCTGGATGGCAGACATCAGACGGCCTGTATTGGATAAGGCCAATATTGTGATCAACAGTACTGTGAAGGATTCAAAATGCAATCTTAGCAGCATGGGACATGGGATTCATGTGCCCCCCCCTTCCCTACACCTTGTCATATCCACTAATCCTCAATATTGATCCCTGGTTTGATGGGGCATGCAAGTCCTCCTCTTATGCCAATTTGAGGTAGGTGTTTGTCTAGAACTTGTAGCAATGAATGACATTTGTGTACCAGGCATAGTCGTAACAATTATTTCCTTAAAACAGATCCCTCCTTAGCAGGAAATGTAACATACTAAGAGAGTGCCCTTATGTCCATTGACAGCATTGGAAGGTGCTCAAACACTTCACATATGTCTAATATGGGTGTGGAATTTGGGATGCATTCAGCAGTGGCTTACAGGGCAACCATGACCATGACATTATGCCATCTCCTTTGGCCTCCCTTCCTGCACAGATATATAGCAATGTAAGAGTGCAACTGTACACTGTACATTCATCAAAAGCATTTGGCTGTGCTCAAACAATTTATACATTTACCATGGATGTGGAATACACCATGTAATGGTCATGATTTACAGCCTCAACCGTGAATGAAACCACAATACCAAAGGCTAAGCTGTTCCTTAATTTCTTCATTTGGCTCCTACCTGCACAGGCATAACAGTGTAAGGGTGCACCCGCATGTCCATCCACAGCATATCAAGGTGCTAAAACACTTTGTATATATATAATATGGATGTGGGATGCAGTCTATGGGGGTTTGGAGGGGCGACCAAGAGAGAACATAACAAGAAGAAAATCCACCAAAACTCATTTTAGCTAATAAAATGCCCACCTCCAGAGGTATACTAGCCTAAGGGCGGACCCATATGCTCATCCACAGCATATCAAGGTGCCAAAACACTTTGTATACATATAATATGGATGTGGGTTGCAGTCTACGGGGTTTTGGAGGGCTGGCCAATAGTCTTAATAAGGAAACCCACCAAAAACGCATTTTAGCTAGTAAAATGCCCACCCCCAGAGGTATATTAGCCTAAGGGTGGACCTATATGCCCATCCACAGCATATAAAAAGGTGCTAAAACACTTTGTATATATAATATGGATGAGGGGTGCAGTCTACAGGGGTCTGGAGGGCCCATCAACAGACAAAACAACAAGAAAATCCACAAAAAATGCATTTTAGCTAGTAAAACGAGAAAAAAAACACAGAAAAACATGTGTCCTACACGACAAAATAATTTTTTCAAAATCTCTCTTGATGAATATTAATGCGGCATACCATATCTGCAAGATTACACTGAGAAAAAAATGTTTTTGAAAACATTTTTTTCTTAGAGAAATCTCCAGTGCAGCCCCTAACAAGAACCAACCGATAGTCGGCATTAGCGTCAGTTGGGGTGATGTGGGAAAGTAGAAGCGACTGGGGTGGAACATTTGAGGGGATGTTGTCTCTTTGTTCCGGGTGGCAAATTGAACAACTAAAAAACAATCAAAAGTAAAATACATCATGGCCTTTGACGGCCGCCGACCAGGAAAATACACACAACAATCAGTGAAATACACATGGGCATGATGGAGGAGGGATATTAAAGGATGCGGGACCAGTGGAGAGCACAGGGGGATTATGGTTTGATCATCTTGGGGACAATTGAGTTGGAGGGGGTGGGATAAATTCCTGAAATTAATCAATGATTTACAAAACGATTGCATACCATGTTGCAAACAATGTGGTGAGTGGGTTGATCATGCCGGAATGTGCATGTGTGCACAGCGACAAAAGAAAATCTGATTGTTGCATATTTTTGTGATATGTCCCCTTATTTTCCACCAGTTTGGAAATTTATCCATAACTCCCCCCCTTGCTTGAATCAAACCAAAATGAGCACACTCCACGTCGCCGATGATGCGAAGAGGGGGTTCGACTCACTGGGTTGGGCAAGGGCAAGGGAGGGATGTGGGCAGTGGTAGTGGCACAATTGATTGTTGTGTGTGGGGGGGGGAATTCCTTTTATTTTCGCACTGGGATGAAACTTTGTCCATACCCCCCCCCCCCCCTTTGGTCAAATCAAACAAAAACAAGTGCACACTGCTTTGCTGATGATGTGGCAAGGAGGTTTGACTCACCAGACTGGGCAGGGCAGGGGTGTGGGCAGTGGCACTGACCAGTTGGATTGTTGTGTGTGGTGGGGGGGATTTCCCCTTATTTTGCACATGGTTGGAAATTTGTCCATAGCCCCCCCCCAAACACAAATTACATCCAACCAAGCGCTCACTGCATTGCTGATGATGTGGTGAGAGGGTTTGACACTCGGGACCAGGCGGGGGAGGGGTAGGGCAGCTGTAGATGCCCTTTGAATTGTTGTGTGGGGGGGTGAGGAGGGATTTTGCCTTTTTTGTGATGGATTTAAAAATTTAACAAAGCGCCCCCCCCTGGCTGAATTAAATTTAAACATGTGCACACCACGTCACCAATGATGTGATGAGAGGGTTTGACACGTCTCACTGGATGGGGTGAGGCATGGATTGCGGCAGTGGCAATGGCGGATGCATAAGTGGTGTCGATTTTTTTGAAAAAAAGAAAGACAAGGAACAGTGTTTTTGTGTGTTAGAGTGCCGGATTTTTGGGCAGATTGGGACAAAAGCATTTTTTTAAACTTAACAGAACAATTTTTTGGGCATGTACCAGCCGGCCATAAATTACAGTAGAAAATTGGTACTAGTTGCCACTACCATAAAAGGCATATTATGTATTGTGCATTACAAGCTATTATGGCACTCTTTTTTTGCATTTGTTACCATGATGCTCTCACAAGAATAATCACTACAAATAAGCATGATTAGCCAAGTGAGATTACCGTAAAAGCCGGGGCATAAGGGACAGGTGAACTACAGAAAGTAGTCTCTAAATTGGTCAGATTTTTTTTGTGGTTTTGTATGATCTATGCATAGGAATTAAAATTCCTTTTCCACGAGACTTTTTAAGTATTGCTCCTTCATAGGCTTTTGATTTTGAATGTTTGGCGTGCTGGATCCTCCATACTCACAACCTCTCCTCCCCAAAATTGTCGATTCTTGACAAAAACACTTCTCCTCCCCCTCTTGCAATGCCTCGCTCCATCCTCCTCTGGCCGCCTGGAGGAGCTTCTGGCAAGGTCCGCAAGCGGTATGCTCTCATTGAGAAGCTTACGCTTCTAGATGAGAGCAACCGCTTGCAGCGGGACTGCTATTTGTCCCTCCACCGAGCCGCTGAAGTTATTGGCGTGCCCGTCCAAGTTCTTTCAAGATGGCAAAAGGAAGCTACCGCAATCCACGCTGCCATTGCGGATCAGCCGCAAACACGCAACAAGAAGGCCATTCTTGATGGACCCAAGGGTACTCTTGGGTCCGTCGAAATGGACCTCCTTCAGTTCGTGTTCGCGAAGCGCGAGCAAGGCGTGAACGTGCGCCACACGCTTGTTGCGTGCAAGGCGTCGTCGTTACTTCGCGACACCTTCGGCCCGAAGTCCTTCAACGCCAAGTTGANGCCACACGCTTGTTGCGTGCAAGGCGTCGTCGTTACTTCGCGACACCTTCGGCCCGAAGTCCTTCAACGCCAAGTTGAAGGCTGTTTCTCGCTTCATGCGGAAACATAACTTCGTTTACCGCCGTGTGACCCACCAGGCAACTCGTGCATTAGCGGAGGTGAGCGCAGAGGCAATGGCCTTCCTCGAGGAGATCCGTCCGCTCCTCGTCGGTCCGCACCGAGATAATTGGTTCATTTTCAATATGGACCAAACCCCCCTTTTCTTTTCATACGAGTCGTCGACTAGGCTAGAAAAGAGTGGGGTGAGGACAATTTTTGTCTGTAAGTCCTCTAATTCCACAAAGAGGGCGACGGCAGCCCTCACCATCATGGCCGCTGGCAACTTCCTCACACCGATGGTTATTTTTAAAGGTAAGCCCGATCGCATGATTGTGCAGCGCGAGCTGCCCACCTTCGACCCAACATCCATCTACGCATGCCAAGACGCCACGTGGATGGACGAGCACGCGATGCACCAGTGGGTAGATGAGGTGTTTGCCACGTATCTTGCGGTGAACCATCCGCCATAGGGCATGATTCCTGTCCTCCTCCTCGACTCCACTACGTTTAATCCATCATTGCCTTGTACTTGTCATGAAACCCCTTAATATCCCCGCCAAGTGCAGAAATCACCAAAACCCGTGCATAGCCACAGCAGTGATGAAACTTTTGGCAGAATATTGAAGATGGATCGTCCGCCGCACCAACATACACGACCTGACACAAGGCGCCGTCCCACATCTTGGCATGTGGGACGTATGCCTTGGGGAGGAAGCCGATGCGGCATCGGTCGATGCCGTCGCTCACCCAGTTGACAGTTTGAGGACTCAGGAATGACTTTGTCTGTTTATCTAATCTTGTCAAATGACTTCTCC
>JALLPB010000567.1:2528-15038 GCA_036939975.1 Cyclostephanos tholiformis | reverse complement strand
ACACATCTTATGTCTGGCCTTGGACCGGGCATGCCTAAGGTGTAACAAATGTTACACAAGTTACAGTGAACTATTGGGCTCATGTCAGGCGGATCTCAATTGCAAGCTCCACGTACTCAGGTCAGGAATCCTATCATCATTCTTGGCGGGTCACCAAAAAACAAAGTGAGGTCAAGAATCCTATCATCATTCTTGTCGTGGCGGGTTACATTTTCTCTTTTAGGTACCTTAAGGATGTAAGGTACAAAAGTGGCTCGAGGTTGACATTAAAAAATACAAGAAGTTTGAAAAATTATGACAGGATAAAAAATATTCTGAGTGTGCCATACTGAAAAAGAAAGTGAGGTCAGGAATTTATTGTCGGGTGACCCAAAAAGAAAGTGCAGTTTTGAGACCCCCGAAATTAGGTTCATCAACTAAACCAAGAAATTGTTTGCTATAGTACCTAGTAGGATGTTCTGTGTTGCCATCATACGTTGGAATCAATACATCACCTGTATGTAAAAGGTATACCAACACTTTGAACCCCCCCAACCTGCCTGGGAACACCCTTCTAACCCTAACCCTTACCCTAACCCTAACCCTAACCCTAATGGGAATTCAGTATCTTTGTGAGGAATACCTGCCGTGGTGGTACGTAGAATCTTTGATTCTACGAAGGAATTCCGAATACAAAGTGGCTTATCTGCCTATGCATTAGATCGCTCATCTGTCTTCAAGATAGATAAGATCTTAGTTCAAGATCGGTCTGTCTGCATGTGACCGTCTGTCTGTACTTACACCCATGACTTGCTTATAGCGAGTCTTGTGCCCTTTAGTGATATATTTGCTAAATATCTCATTAGATAGTAGAATGGCCTATGTCACTTTTAAGCCCTGAGCATTTTAAGACTTTTTTTCAGATTTAGAATGAGCACTCCCTACCAGTAGTGCTGCATCTCTAGTTTGGGTAAGGGGCCTGTGGCATATTGACAAACTGCCCTAGCCCCTAGCTAGGATGACAATTAGCCAGACAATGACTTAGCCGAGCATCCTTGGACACTGCAATGTGTGTTTGGCATGATAGGACTAGTCTGAATAAGCAGAAGACAGCCCGGTAAGACTAAGACTAGTTTCAATGTGGAAATATGAGATTGCTACAGCTAAAGTTTGTGAAGTACATGTTATGGGTCATTGCTGACTATAGGGGTTGTATCCCGTGACTAACATTGCACTCCAAGGGTAACAAATGAGCAAGCAAACGTCTTGTGCCAAAGGCACAACTAGCAGAGGAAGGCCCCCGCTGACCCCATCCATGATAATGAATGTTGTGTATTATGTTTGACCACTGCTGGGCATTCTTGTGGAACTGCATGCAGAGACGTAGTGTTGTCATGTGATTGTTACTGCCATTGTCATGCAAGCACTGTCATGTTGTATGTTGGTGTTGCTGCCTCTGTTGCACTGTCATTGTATTGTTTCTGCCATTTTTGTGGCTGTTGTTTGGAGGTCGTCACTGTAGTGTCATCATCTCATGGGTGTCATTGCATTGTTGCATGAGAGAAGTATGGAGTTTCTCCTGTCAGGTGCCACTGGAGAAATAGTCCTTGTTCCCAATGGGGGGATGAGGGAATGGCTTGATTGGCATTTTTGTTGTCGACATTTCTGTCATTTTTGTACTGCCATTGTTGTTGCCATTGTTGTGGCTGTTGTATTGAGGCCATCATTGTTGTCATCTCATGCTTGTCAGTGTTGTATGGGAGAATTATGGGATTGCTTCCAGCAGGTGTTGTTCAAAAGATAGTTGCTGTTCTGAATGGGGGGAAGAGGGAAGGGCTTTGGTGGCATTGTTGTTGCTATCATTTCTGTCATTTTGTACTGCCATTGTTGTTGCTATTATTGCGGATGTCATGTGGGGGTCATCATTGTCATCATCTCATGCTTGTGGGTATAGTTGCACGAGATAATTAAGGGGTTGCATCCGGCAGGTGGCAGGTGCCATTGGAATGGTTGTTGTCATTCCAAACATGGGGATGAGGGAGGGGCATTGATTGGCATTGTTGTTGTCATCATTTCTGTCATTTTTTATTGCCATTGTTGCTGCCATTGTTGTGGATGTCATGTGAGGATCATTATTGTTGCCGTCTCATGCTTCTGGGTGTCATTTCATGGGAGAATTAAGGGGATGCTCCCGGCGGGTGCCATTGGAAAGTTAGCTGTCATTCTGAATGGGGGGAGGAGGAAAGGGCTTTGATACCATCTATGTTGTCATTGTTGTATTGCCATTGTTTCTGCCATTGTTGCGGCTGTTGTGTGGAGGTCATTTTTGTCATCACCTTGTGCCCATGGGTGTTGTTGCATGAGGGAAGTAAGGAGTTCCTCTCTGCTCCCGGCAGGTGTTGTTCAAAAGATAGTTGACTTTCCCAATGGAGGGAAGTGGGGAGGGTATTGATTGGCATTGTCATCGCCATTGGTCTTCATTGTTATTGGCGCGGGTATTATTATGGTGAAATTGTGCTTAGTACTGGTTCCTCAGTAGAAAGTGTAGGGATGTTCCTTCGCCTTGTGTTGGGGAGGGTTTGCTGTTCGTTGGCTATGATGCATTGTAAAAAATTCATTGGACCACTGAATATTTCATCCATTGGTGTATGGGTGGGGGTGGTGGTGGTTATTTTATTTTGGGAGTGTTGTGTGCCCCATATTGGAGGGGCATTTTGAATATCATGGTGTGCCGGACAATTTAAGTATTATTGCTACAGCTTAAGTTTACAGTGCCAGGAGTGCCATGGAAAGTCCAAGAAAGAAGTGATGGTGCAACAAAGACAGTAGATACAAATGGAAAGTTTGCCTTTTAATTAAAATGCACAGCCATACAATGTCACGTGCTAAGCATATTATAGAATATCTTCTCAATCAATTTGCCTAATTCAGGATAAGATAAATAATAACTGTGAGGCTCCATTTGCACCATGCAAATAAGATAAAAGGTAACATACGAGAGCGCCCTAAAATATTAAAATAATATTGTTTTCTGTTATTGTATTCACAGGAGTCGTGTCTTCCAAAATAAGAGTGAAAGGATTGGATAGGAGAGTAAAAAGGGAGGATATCGGGAGTAAACGCCGTATCACGTATTTCAAAGACAGATTAACCTAACAACGGGAATACACACCAGGCAATTGTGAACATGAAAAATTCGAGAAATATATTCAATAGGACTCAAATCATGATCAATTCTTTTTAGGGTGAATGCCTGCTGTGTGCGTGCATGCAGAATCAAAATTCAATCATGTCTCCGTTCTTCCCTAATATCCGTCGGTTTACTCATTTCCCCCCGATGCCACTACCACCCCCGCTTCCGCCCCCTCCCCCGGTGCCCAACAACCTGGCGAAAACATCCCGGCCCTCGTCGCTCCCCCCCGCCATCTTTTTCGCCAGGAGCATGCTGCGATTGTCCACCACGGTGATAGTGGCGCCGTTCCTCTTGTCCTGCACCAGGACGTACACGAATTCCCCCGACGGCATGGAGCTGGCAACTTCCGCGAAAACGAATGCCGAACCGTACTGTCCCTCGAGGTTGAATCTCACCCTCGTCCTCTTGGATCCGTCTGTTTCCGCGTCGACGTACTCGGTGTGCTCGACGAAGTTCCTGCGTCCCTCGCGATGGCCGCCGTGATCCCTGCCGTAGGTCTTAATGCTATCGCCGAATCGACGCCGTACCTCCTCGTTGTTACGAACGATCGCCGTGGCCCCGTCGAAGACAGCGTTCGGGCTCATTTTGGTGGGCATCAATTCCCTGACAATGTAGTACCCGCAAACGGAGGCGAAGGCGAGCGCCGCGGACCAGAAGAACAGACGAGTCCCGACAACTACTTTCTCCCCGGGCGTAAGTACGATTTCCTGCGACGTGGGGGGCTGTGGCTGCTGTTCGGCGTCCGCGGACGTGGATGAATGGCCGTTGCTTTTGTCGCCGCCAGCGCCACCGCTGCTGCCGCTGCTGCTGCTCCTTATGGATGAAGACGATGACGACGACGCGGGTCGAAGCAGCGAAGCCATGCGCCGTTGTGGACAATGGAAGTGATAATTCTTGTAAGGCGAAGACCAGCCCGCCCTGAGTGCACTGCCGGATGTTGTCGACGGCGATGATCTGCGCACCACCCCGAGCGAGAGGAAGCGAAAGACGTGGCCGCTCGACAAAGCTGGTGCGCGTCTTGCGGTAGGACCCATCGTTGTCGTCGCGACCGCGGGCGGTCGAATTAAAGTGGATCGGATCATCCTCTCGAGGCTCGAGGCACTTCCAAAAAAAAAGGTCATCCTTTTGGGAGGTTGCGGTCTGTCCGTGCTGCTGCAGGATGTTTTCTGTGTGTGGGAGAAGCGAGCCTTGTTTCTCGCGAATTGATGGCGCGCAGCTGCGGTCCAGTACAGCCCTCTTCTCCTCCAGCAGAGCAGCCTGATTTCTGATTTCTGTCGTCGAGGTCGTCGTTCATCAAAATTTTATTCAATATTATTTTTCTGAACTGAGAATAGATGATGACCGTCACAACACGACATGCATTGGTGAATCGAATATAATAACAGAAATCAAAACAGAGAGGAATGACGCGGCATCTCCGCGACGTCGCCCTGCTGTTGCTTCTGGGGGAGAATAGTCGCCGTGTCGCCTCAACCGATGGAGGAGGAGGAGGAGGACGACGACGACGACGGGAGTATGGAGTTTCCTCTGGGATCGAGGTCGAGGACGACGACGACGAGGTCGAGTCGAACGAGGTTCCCGCGTCGTTAGCCCTTGAGGAGGTCATTCCGTCGACGTCAACCTCATCCTCGTCAACGTCGACGTCATTCTCCTCCTCGTCGTTATCCTCGTCGTCGTTGCGCGATCGTCGCGCGAATGGCGATTCTTTACGACGCCGACGACGACTGATCGGGAGCGCCGACGGGAACGATGACAATGGCGACGGTGATCTCATCGACAATAACAACAATATCTTCTATCCGTCTCCAATACGGCTGATGAGAGGGGAGTTGTTGAAACAGCAGCGGCTGGGTCGTCGAGCGACGTCGTCCTACGAGGTTGGGGGTGCCGTCACCGCCCCGGGCTGCGGTCCCACCCCCGGCACGCATCACTCGCCCTACCTTGGATGTTACTCCGACAAGAAGGACGATCGCGCCTTCCCCTACGAGCTGTACGGGGGTATGCCGAGTAGATTCGAACATGGCGCGCTCGATTGCGAAAGGGAATGCACCAAGCGTGGCTTTCGGTACTTCGGGAGGGAATACATTGGGCAGTGCTTCTGCGGCAACGCGATCGATGATATCACGCGACACGGGATGGACGACGGCTGCGATTGTTGCGGTACGAATGTGGGCGAGGGGAAAATGTGCGTTTGGGAGGTGAGGGGGGTGGTATTGTATATTATCGCTCCTTATCGTCATTCGTTTTTTTCGTGTTTTGTTAATCATGAACGACCTACGATATATACCCCCTTTTGTCGCCGTCATTACTCCACGCCATATTTTACCATTAAATCATTCGCGAACGATGACATGACCATGATCAGGACGCCGACCATCCGGATTCTCGGGCCAAGTTGCCGTACATTCCCGTCGTCCTGCCAATGATGCAGTCCCAATCGTCATCACGACAAGAACAGCCGTTGCATGCCCACCTGACCGATCTCGTTCCAATTCAATCAAACGTCAATAAGAACAATCAGGTTCCGGCTGTAGTGAACCAGGCATCGACGACTAAACCAATGGGCGGATTCCGCATTCGTCTTCACTGGGAACGGGGCTACAACTGGCAGGGTTCTCCCGAGGAGAAGTTCTGGTGCATGGAATGCCGTGGCGATTGTCGGTCTGGCTCCGTCATACAAATCGACGATTGCACGAGCACTTCCGCTCGACAGAAGTTCATCGCCATCGCTAAGACCCTACGGCCGGCGTCCAATCCCGCGCTTTGCATAACCGTGACAGGTTACAATGGTCGGGATTCACCGGTGAAGCTGCGCGACTGCGATCGTGGGTCAAGCAGTCAAAACTTCCTCGAGGTACGTAAGGATGAAAAATTCGAGCTGCGATCGCAGGATAACGCAGATCGATGCCTTAGTCAGCATCACCACCCTAAGCGGGCAGAGGTAGTGTATCCGGAGAAATGCGACAAGACTCGTGCAACGGATACGTCCTATTGGAATATTTACTAAGATGCCATAGTCGTTTCGCCCAGCAGGGAAGAATATATTGTAAAACCCAGATTTATTCGGGGGGGGGTACAAAAGCAAAATATGGTTTGCCTCTCATCCTTGAATTTCGATCAGACAATTCTACTGATCAGATATAAATGCCCGTTTCCACGGCCACGGAGGAGAGCAACACTATAAACTCCAACGAACCAATTAATAGACTTTGATATTAGGGATTTCCGGAAAGCTTGTGTCAATCTCAACTGTGTTCGTTCAATCCGAATATGAAGCATAAAAATAATGCCTTGGGTGGAAGAATGGGCAATAGAATTTCTATAAACCATTTTATCTGTGTTTTCTTAGAGCCCTAAATTAGTACAATAAACTAATCATCACAACTCCCGGAATGGCCAACAATCGCACTGAACAATGACTCTTTGTCTGCAAGAAGCGTCTGCGGAGAATCGAATTCTCCTACAGTGCCATTGTCCATGACTAATATTTTGTCCGAGTCGAGAATTGTATTCACTCGGTGTGCGATGGTGATAATGGTGCAAGATTTGAATGCCTCGCGGATGGTTGTTTGTATAGCCTGATCAGTCTCATAATCCACACTTGAGGTTGCCTCATCTAGCAAAAGAATTCTACAGTTGCGTAATAGTGCGCGCCCTAAGCATAGCAATTGTCTCTGACCCTGCGATAAGTTCTCACCATATTCAGCAACCTTTGAGTGAAGACCGTCTGTCATCTTATCTACCGCATCTCTCATCCTGCACTTATCCAAGGCATCGTAAATCACCTCGTCTGAGTAAAAAGAAAACGGATCCAAGTTTGACCGAATAGTCCCAGAGAAAAGGACTGGTGATTGGGGAATTATGCCCAATTTTGATCTCAAGTCATACAAGCTGGTTTTTATGCGTGAGAGAGAGCATAGAGAGAAGACAGTTGGAGAAAAGAACCAAAAGCGAATTCCAAGTAATTGGGTGTGGTGATGAGTGTGTAATCATTCTTGACAAACTTACCCGATTCGCATCACATCTACACCGTCGATTACAATTGGTGGCTCATACTTTTCTCCTCGTAAATCTTCTGATACATAGGGCTCGACAAGTCGCATCAAGACTAATAGCAAGCTACTTTTGCCAGAGCCGGTTCTCCCAACAACACCAATACGCTCACCGGCGCCAATCGACACATTAAGACCTTTGAGAACTAGAGGAGTCTCAGGTCTGTATCGCATCTCCAAGTTAGTCAGAGTAATCGCACCATTCTCAGGCCATTCCTTTTTAGTGTGGAGAGCGCCATGCAGGGCAAAAGTTTTTGGAGATATTTTATCTTCGAGTTCGTCTGAAGTCATTGCAGATTCTTGTGGGATATTCTCAGCGTAGTGTACAACGCGCTCGACGGAGCTCATGGCCGCTTCCACCGAGGCAAACGACCTTACAACAAACTGCAAATGATTTAGAAATAATTCAATTTGCGAGAAAAAAATGTATCAAAAATTTAATCACCTGCATCATTCCAGTAGCAGTTACAGCGAAGGAAAGTGATATTCCAGCCAACGAGGCATAAGAGCTGGTATCTCCGACCGTGACGCCATTATTGACGACAACTTGGGTAGCAAAGACAGCGGCGAGGCCAACAACAGCAGCTGCAATTCCTTCTAACCTACAAGCAAGCCATCTGTCGGCCACTTTGTTGCAATAAACGGTTTGCGTATTGGAATCTAATAAGGCATCAAAATTCGAATTAAATTCGCTGCTTTTACCAAATGCACGGATTGTTGGCAGACCTCCAAGCGTCTCAGAAAATAGCGAATAGACGGGAGACCTAGGTAGCGAAGAGATGACCGACGAGATTATAACGTTAGTTTGTTTTGAAAACGAGCGACGAACGCTTCATTTATACAAAGTTCATTCTCACCTAGCAATGCTTTCTAGTCTCTTAACTTCTCGGGACACTTGACGAAAATAGTTCATTGCAAATATGTAAAGCACACCAAGGAACGGTAGCGAAACGGCAACTGTTTCAATTTTGATTGGGGTTAGAAGGGATGGATCAAGGAATCACTTATCAAAGAGCAAAGCAAATGAACAAAAACTTACAAAACGGAGTTATCAAGACGATAGTCAGCATAACCACAGTTAGCTGGAAAACGATGAAGACAAAGATATCCACAGCATCAGCAATTTCGCTATCGACGGTGTAAATATCCCTACTGAAGCGAGAAAGGATGCGACCGGTGGGTGTAGTGTCAAAGAAGAACATGGGAGCTCGAAGTACAGATCGAAGAAGACTTCCGTGCAGATGCAATGAAGACCTTGTACCAAATGAAGCTGGGAAAAATAAAGAGAGGGCAGGCGGTAAGCAGGATTACGGTTTCCAAAATCATGTCAGCTGGAAGGTACGCACCCAACGCATACGATCGCACATAGGCCGTTAAGCCAATGAGGATAGCTGCTATAGCATACCCGACAATGTAGAATGTCCTGCGTGTCACGGATATCAATGAGAATAGAAAATGGCATAGATAAAAAGGAGGGGAATGTACCAGTTACTCACTCAGTGTGATGTTGATACCTCGAATCAGCTGTCCAAATAGAGACCCACACAGATGCCCCAACACTGGAGCCAGTTGACAAAATGTAAAAGAATAAAATGGCAGACATAACTCGCTGCATTTACCAAGAGAGTATTTCAAGGCAGAATATGGTAAGCCAAACGACAGATAAAAGGCATGAAAATTGTGGCTTCACATTCGACAACTCACCCACCCTCCACCGGCCTCGATATATTTAAGATAAACGCCCAACTTCACGGTACCAGTTTGTCTCTCTTCATTTGAAATCAGTTTTCTTTCTTTCGCATGGCTTTGAACGGCAGCTACGTCGGATGACTGCTCTTCCTTTAAGTTTCGCTTCGACGAAGCAACCCCTTTCAAAAGACGCCTGACTTCCCCGTTGCTCTCATTCAGGTCATCAAAGGTGCCCTGCTCGAGCACTCTACCGCTATTCCCCAAAGCAATGATAGAGTCGCATCTAGCTAAACACTGAAGTTGATTCGTTATCAAAACTCTGGTCTTTCCTTTCAAAATACCAATGATACATTCGTCGAAGACTTTTTCAGCTACTTCCGGGTCTAGCGCACTGAGAGGATCATCGAAGATAAAGACATCAGCATCGGCGTAAGCAGCCCTTGCTAACGATACACGCTGCTTTTGTCCTACATTGCAGCTGGATTGTTAGCTTTCAACTCATACCTGAGATATTTAGCAAGTGGGTTAGATAAACTCACCTCCGGATAAATTGATGCCTCTCTCGCCGATCTCAGTCAAGTCCCCCCCCTCCAATAATGCCAGGTCGTGTCTTAAGCAGCAGGCGTCAATTACCCTGTTGTAACGACTTTCAATGTAGGGTAACCCAAATAATATGTTTTCTTTCACGGATCTGTTTAAGATCCAAGCTGTCTGGGATACGTATGCAACCTTACCATTAAGACTTATGCGGGATTTTTCACCAAGGATACTTAATGAGCCCAGCCAGATGATGTGACACGTCAATGGACAGTTGTGAGCGATGTGGTTTGAGAATGACGCAATGCCAAACAGTAAAGATTTCAGGAAACGCTATCTTACCATTCGTTCAGGATCGCCGAACAAATTGTGCTTTTCCCTGATCCAACAGGTCCAACGATGGCACAAAGCTCTCCATTTCGGACATGAATATTAACATTTTGAAGGACTGATTCTGGATACACCATCTCTTCTTCGTCCTCAGATATATTCTTCGACGAACTACGTGATTTTGACATAAATGATTTATTCGAAACCCCCACCGGCGACACGGCATTTAATACTGAACGGGGCATAGGTTTGTTAGGATCGTACCAATATAATGCTGCGTTTTCGATAATGACCTCCCCATCAGCATCAATATTTCGGGTATAACCTGTCTTATTCACCTCACTATAGCCCAAGAAGGATGCAATGCGCCTCAGGCTGACCTGCGTCAACATGGGACAGGCAGAAACAGAAATGAATGAATGGGCACTGCAAATCAAAGTAGATGGTTTACTCGAACTTCCGTCTCAGTCTCACCTTGCATTGCGCGTACTGCGCGAGGGCCATCGGGTAAAACATGAGGGGGAAGCGCAACATATCAAACGCGACAATTGAAGAAAAAAGAATCGATGCTGAGACGCTGCGTTCAGTGCCATAGACATACACCAAAAAAGTGGATGCCGCGGCAAAGGTCGGGAGTGCCGACATGTAGGCACGAGTGAATGCTCGTAGATAAGCGATTTTTCTAAGAGTCTTGAGCTCCTCCTGGCGGAATTTGTCAATTTGCTTGGACAATGGTCCTTCCCAAGAGTACATCTTAACACACAATATCCCTTGGAGCGCTTCATTGGAAGTTTTGACGCGCTCATCTGTATCTTTAACCATCGATCGATTCAGGCCGAGCATTCTGCCCGTAATTATTCCCATGATAGGAATACAAAAAATGATCAAAATCAGACCAATAAGGCATGTCCAGCCGAGGAGGAAGCCTAGGATAGTCATATAACCCGCAATCTGGAAAATTCCATCCCACAGTGTATGCACAGAGGTTACAAAGAGTTCAATCTTAGAAGCATCTACCTGCATTAAATTCACGATCTCGCCAACAGTTGTCTGCCTTTGCGCCGAGGATGATAGCCTGAGGGATTTCCGATACACGGACGAAGATATTGCCGTCTTAATTCTCCAGGAACAACGATTCATCTTATGGAAGTAAGCACTTTCTATCAGGGCTTTCGCTGCAACAAAGAGCATAAGTAAAATAGATAGCCAGTATCCTTTGTAATAAATAATGGTGGGGTCTTCTTTGGTTATGACGCCGTTTTGAATGTCTTGATAGTAGGACAAGATGAGATTCAGTAGAATCGGAAATGAAAATTGAAGCAAAGAGTTGATTAGACGGAAGAATCCCCCTTCGATGATTCGACGCTTACATGTAGCAATCAGCCCATGAATAAGACGACGTTCCAATTCCTTCGGACTTTCCTCACGACCATCGTCCTTGATAGGGTTCTTGTTGGTTGGAACATAGTTACGATACGCATCCTGAAATATTCGTTCCACATTTTCAGTCTTGTCCATTTCAGCCAGGGGGGCGAGGTCTTTCTTCTCTAGGAATAGACCCCTTTTGCTAAGGTTTGAGGCACGAGAAAACATAGGCTGGATCCATAGGAAGACGAGACCGCTGAAAAAGTTGGCACTCATCTCAGGATCGCGTCCCCATACCATTGGTTCTACATTCGCCGCCGCGTCCGCGTCTGCGTCAACTGCGGCGGGGTCGATTGGTTTTTTCCGCTTTCCAAAGAGTTTCATTTCACTTCACTTTGCACGAGGGGTGAAAGGAACGGAAAGGGCGAGTAGGGGATTAGGTAGATTCGGGACGGCGGCAGGAAGGGGGGGAAAAAATAATGGTTGGTCGTCGAATTGCAAAAAAAAAGGTCAACCAAAAATCAAACGCTGTGATGTGCCAAACGCATTGAAGATATGCCTTGTCGTCCATAGGCAAAATCAAAATCACAAAATCATACCTTTCCCACCACACAAATTAAATGTAACATCTTCGGGGTATAGGCAATTTTACGAGTTCCTACGGGCAGATTAGGCAGAATTTTTTGCCTATTCCCAAATATGTACTTGAACTATGCACCTTAAAGCTAGAGCGCTCTCGCGGTGATTTTTATTACATGCGGGGATTAAGGGTTTGGGCAAAAAAAATTGCCTAAACTTTAGTACGAGTTCCCAGCTAGGTACACACTTCGTGTTGGATAGAAAAAGTTTTGGCGAGGAAGCCCGCACAACAAAAAGTAATAGCGCCGCCGCTCCCACCGCCGCTTAACTCGCCGCCCTCCCCCGCCGCCACCTATCATCCGGAGTCGACGCCCTTCGCGCAGTCGCTCCATTACGGCCCCGTTGACCATCCTCACCCCTCGGCGCCGGCGCCGGAGGCGTTATCATCGTCGTCGTCGTCATCGACCACCTAGCCTGCACGAGCGGAGTGGGGGGGAGATGGGAGGCGTTGTCGTCGCCGCGGTCGTCATGCCGCGTGGGAGACGATGTGGGGAAGAGCGGGGGGTAGGGGAGGGAAACGTTGACGATTGCGGGAGGGGTGGTTGTGTCGTCCTTGTCGTGGAAGGAAGAGGATGAGGGGGGAGAAATGTCGTTGGTTGTCGTTATCGTCGAGCCGGTTGGCGACAACGTTGGGAGAGAGGGGGGCGGGGGAGCAACGACGATGATTGCGGGAGGGGAGGTCGTGTCGTTGTCGTCGTCGTCAAGGGAGGGGGATGAGGGGGGGGT
>JALLPB010000566.1:0-11948 GCA_036939975.1 Cyclostephanos tholiformis | reverse complement strand
AGCACACCACGAGACACTCACGCCCGTTACGTTAAATCGTATTTATCACTCACCCTGCTGCGGTTGTACTTCCTTTCGTATCATCTTCCCCATAATCTCCTCGGAGCACGTTAGCATGAGATCCGCCTTCCCATCGAACGCGTCACCCTCGGTGACGTCGCAAGTGGACGGTGACGATAGGTCAAGACTGTACAGTTTTCCCCCAATTGTGAAAGTTACAGTTCCCTGGTCGCGCGGGCGTAGGAGTTTTTTCAAACGGGATGAGATTTTTTCAAACCCCCCACATCGCCCCTCCCCCAACCCCCCCCACCCACCCGGTGTCGTTCCACCCGTGCGAAAATAGATTGCCTTAGTACACGCGATGACAATACCAGTGACCCACCTTGAATTTGCGTTGCAATGCTTTGCCATCCTCCCCGGCGACTGCCTCTCTCATAGCAGCGAACACTTCCGAGGTAGAAGTCATAATTGAGACAATCTAGAGCAGACGATGGGTGCTACCATGGAACGACCTGATCGAGGCGAGGATGAGGGGAGAGAAGGGCTGGGCGGTCGGTGTGCGTCGTCGGCGTATCTACCTACAATATATAAAATGCAAGCGTATGACAAACAAATACGATACCTAATAATGAGCGGCGGTGGCGGCGGGGGAACTGATAATACGTTTTTAGTTTTTTATACACTTTTTACCTAGTGCTTTCCCGCCTTATTTTCCCCACT
Organism: Cyclostephanos tholiformis; assembly: GCA_036939975.1. Classification (NCBI taxonomy): domain Eukaryota; phylum Bacillariophyta; class Thalassiosirophyceae; order Thalassiosirales; family Thalassiosiraceae; genus Cyclostephanos; species Cyclostephanos tholiformis. Next base: position 11,228 of record JALLPB010000566.1, on the reverse strand, counting down.
TCTTCTTCTCCTCCCGCTCCCGCCCCCGCCCCGTATCGTACCGTGCCCTGCGTTCAACACTACTACTAAGGGTGCCTTCCATTCGAGTTCGCCGCGTCGATAGGTCGATCATTCAATGCCGTCGCGACCACGCCGCCAACGACGCGGCCTCGCGGCGGCATGCACCCTCGCCCTTGTCACGCTGGCATCGCATCGCAAATGCGACGACGTCGAAGTGAGCGACGATGGCGACGGACGACTTTCGTGGCCGACGTCGTCGGTACTTCTCGTACGTGCGTCATCGACTTATCCGACGAATCGAAATAATGAACAGCAGCAGCAGCAGCAGCAACAACAACAACAACAACAACAACAACGGCAACAGCAGCAACAGCAGCGGCATGGCACCGACCGTAGCGACTCGTCAACGACCGACATTTCCCGTCCGATGAATTATTACGAGCTGCTCAACCTGGAGGCGCCGGATACTCATCGACGTCCCGGCACGCACGCGCTCCGTAGTCGAAAGAAACGCGCCGCCCACCGATCGAAAATCACCACGAGCGACATCAAGAGGGCGTACCGAAAACAGGCGCAGTTATACCACCCGGACAAGGCGTCGCGTAAGAACATGACGACGGAGGAGGCCACGTCTCGCTTCGCGGAGATCGCCGAGGCCTATCAGGTACTGGCGGATCCGGCCCAACGGTATGATTACGATTGGGAATTGCTTGATATGGAAGAAGAATACGAGAGAGATCGATTGTTGCATGAGGAGGAACAGCGAGAATCAAGCAGGCAACGGAGCCATCGCAATGTACATGACGGGGGGGAACATTATGGTAATGACAACGTAGGTAATGTAGACGATGTTTCTTTGTATGACAAGATCAGGAACGGCGCGTCCAATTTTCATGCCTGGAAGGATACGTTGAATTTGGATCCATGGGCGATATTCGAGGATTTTTTCTTCCGAAGCCCCGTCGCCGCCGAGGACGACGCGTACAATGGCCGGGAGGAGGAGCGATATTCGAATTCGCACACAGCCGACGCAACATTTTACCAGAGCAACACACCACAAACACCCAGACCGCCGCCGTCGACGGGTCAGACTCGGACACAACCCCGCATATCCGAAACCACATTGTACCGAGGATACGAGCCTACTTTTGGAGCAGAACTTTACACTGTCCTTAGGAGGGAGGAATACATTCGGAATTCGAACGCCGACGGCGAATTCTACTACCGAACGCTTGGACAGGACTTCATTTCCGGCACACGCGTGGATCCCTACACTGGCTTTACAATGCAGGAGTACTATTCAGCCGTGACGGAGCCGTATTTAATAGAGGAGGGTTATTCGAAACTAGGCTCCAACGAGGGTGGAGAAAACAGCGACTACAATGATTCGACTCCCAACTTCCTTCGCCGGCATGATCATCGGCATACGGAGCAGCGTGAAGCAGCACATCGAAAGTCGCAATCCAGACTGGATGAGGAAGAATCTTTCACACCGCGTGACTCGAACTCAGATCCATGGATCTCTCCCAGTGGAAACTACCGAGCGGTGCTTACGAATACTTGTGAATTGCAAATTATTAGGCATGATGTGACGCAAAATCAAGGTCAATCTTCATCCCCAACTGGAGATGATACGGCCAATACTTTTATCTGGAGCAGTGACACTTACATTCCGAATACTCGAGCTCATGGATGTCATCTAAAACTGGACTCGACTGGATGTCTGGTCTTGTCTGTTGACTTTGGAAGTGGTTTGGATTATGTGGGCAATACTGTGTTGTGGAATACGCCGTTACCCCCGGTCGTTCCACATTGGACCCATGAGGAAGACGGCAATGCAAAACTGCGGCCAGTAACGTTTCGGTACTATGCTAGCCTTGATGATGATGGCGTCATAGCGATTTATAGGGTGATAGAAAGGGCAGGAGCTGGTGCAGATTTTGGCGAGCGTAATGACCACCCAGCTTCGCTAGATGCTAACATCCCACATGGGGAAAACCTCGAATACAAGCAAATCAATCTAAAAATACGACCAATGGTTGACAAATTGAGCGCTATGTATCATCGCGTCTCAACGGCATCTCGAAAGCAAGGTCAAACTAAGGCGGCAATTGTATGGGACCAACTGCGATATAATGTTGGGCGGATGCTATCTGGTCGTCCTGCTTTCACAACGTCGACCGACAACGGTCTCGATAATACCAGGCACGAATGCATATTCGCGACCAGTCTTGCGGGATGCCTCGCCCCCGGTCGTAATGCGATACACCTTTCTAGAAAAATTAGTCGATCAATTCAACGCTCAGTGAGATCGATGGATTCGTACCTTGATCACTTTTTGGAAACTCTCACCGCTCCTGCTTCGGATTTTGATTATGATGAATACGGCAATGTTCACAATAAGCACGGTGGTTGTGAATCCAGGCACTCAGACTTTGTTGATGACGAGGATGAAGATTTACTGGACACCTTGCTACGTGTGACAGGAGCAGCCGGTGCGCAATTAGGCAAGGCAGGGATGCATGGGATAAATGCGGCTCAGCATAAGATGAAACAGGGTAAGAAAATCGCAGGCAATATGGTTGGAAAGATGAAAAAAAGGGTGGAGACGCATTAATTTTGATGAGATGAGAGATTGGAGATAATGTGGCCTATATTTTTTTTTGGAGCAGCGACACTTATATTCCAAATACTCGAGTTCATGGATAGCATCTAAAACTGGATGGTTGGTCTTGTCTGTTGACTTTTGTAGCGGTTTGTCTGACTTGGTCTTTCCTTAAAATCTCTAATATGGGGGTGAAGTATATCTAAAAACTTAATTTAATCAGCCCCTTGCGACTGATAAACAAGTTCTCATTTTCCAAGCATGAGCTTTATCTAACAGTCATGACTTACATCTGCCATAGCAAGAAAATGAACTGAGCTGCAGAAGATTTTAATTGGCAGTAATATGAAAAAAGTTTTGATACAGGGAGTCAAAGCATACAGGGAGTCGAAGCCCATCACGTGGAACCGGGAGATTTTTCATTCATGAAAGAGTTCTTGATAATACGTATGTATATTTTCTGCAGCATATCAATACTATGCTAGCCTAGAGCATTATCTTAGAGTCAGGTCCCGACCACACTAGGTATTCATCTTCACCCCCATCACCATGGGAAACAGCCACATATGTCGCATGACATGGTCAAGTCTTTGTCTAACAGTCATGACCCCGTCCCATCACTCAACAAATGTGAAATTGAATGCTCCTCTGCCAACAAGCCAGAACGAGCAACCATAGTTAAACTCCTCAAAACTTCATGGTCATACCAAAGTATAATTGAATGCACCTCCGCCACCAAGCCAGATAACAAGCAACCACAATTAAAATCCTCAAAAATCCACGGACACACCTTGTGGGCCTCACAGCACTCTGATTTTTCCAATATCAATGCTCAGCATGAAACAGAACACCCTGAGAAAATGATGCTAACAATCACTACAGACTTAAACACTTTCAAAGCCCCCTTTGTAGAAACAGAGCTACTATCACAAGATTCATCCCCCACCACAACTGAACACTTGCCCCCCCCCATGAGACCTAACTAGCAGCTGACTCTGAATGGTGCCTTGTGCAGTTCAAAAAGATAGCTAAATTGATCCAAAATTTGATTCATGACTATATTGTGGATGACATGCAGATTTCTAACACCTCAGTTGCTTTCGCAACAGATCCTATGATCCAACCTGGATTCTGCCCTCATTGACAAAATCAACCACCTCAGTTCTGGCTTCCAGCAAAGAGGTGGTACAAATCCTCAAAAGCCAAGCAAAACCTAAAGCAAATCCCACTGGTGTGTCTATTCATCAAATGCCACAAACCTGTCAGGATAAATGGCCATTGACTTGGCTCACAATTATATTTCCTAATGTCTGTGTGTGCTAAATAATGTTGCTATACAGTTGTCGAGGCTCCATACCCACATAGAATGGTCCCCACAATCTTTACAAACATACAAGGTGTTTGACATCATTCTTCATGGCTGTGGTATTTTAAAGCTTCAGGTTCACAATGTTGGCTGAAATCAAGCAACGAGATGTCACAACATCTTCATATGCACATAGAATGGCCCTCACATTCTTTCAAAAAGTTATATAAGCAATTTCACAAACTTAAAATGATTCATATGAACGTGCATTGGTGTGGAGAAATTCAATGTTTGATGCACCAAATGGACAGGTGTGGTAAACTTTCTTGTGAAACTTCAGGGTATCATGTGGGGATTTAGTAGTTAAGCATGTTGGATTACTCAGCAACGGTATTAGGGCAATTTGAAATAATGTTGACTAATCTTGGGCTGGACCCCCTACTATTTTTAGGTCTAAATTTGATGGAGATCCTGTTTCACTGCCCTTCCCATAATGATGTCATAATACAGTTGTTGAGATTCCATAACCACATGATAAGATCCCCAAATCTTATTCAGTGACATAATTAATAAGAATGGACCTCGATCACGCTGTTTTAATTTTAATTTGCGATTCGACTGCAAAGTGCTTAACCAGGATCTCACAGCGGTAAGGACATTAATAAAGCTATAGCTAGTATTAGCTACTTGGATAGGTTGATAATGTGATCACCGCTCGGTTTCAGTTGGATGACAGAGATCTGGATGTTTGAGTGTTGATCATGTTCATGGCTGGTGGCCACAAGTTATCATAAGTTATTACTAGTAGGAGTGGCATGATAGACAATGCGGCGTTGATGAGGCCAGTTTCATCAAAATTAAGAGGATTGGCACATCTGGAGTCATTTGGGGAGGAGATGCTCCAATACCTCTATCATTTTTATACAAAAAGAGTGATCAGGAAAAGGTATCATAATTCCTCCAAGATGCAGAAAAAATTTTCCGGTACGGGGACTCGAACCCCGGGATCCTGCGTGAGAGGCAAGTATGTTGACCACCTACATCATACCGGAATTCGGATGATTAAAAAATATTTTTATATATAAATGTTTAAACCACCTACATCATACCGGAATGCGGAAGATTAAAAAATATTTTTATATATAAATGTTTAATTTTGTATATTGGGCAATACGAGCTCTAATGGAGTGAGAACATACCTGAATATTGAGTAAATATCATTTGTCCGTTTGTTTGTTTGTTTGTGTGTCCCCATATGTATATCTACCTAATGAGTATGTACATACTTATTTATTTATAGGTAATGGGAGCTCGGAGCAGTTGCGTCACAATACTGTACAATATCTTTTTTATAAATGACACGTTTTACACATGCTCTGGAGAAAAGGATTCCACTTATTCCACTTTGGCTTTCTCAAGTACATTCTGTCTTCCCTCCCCCTGCCTCTTGCTGACCATGGTGGGTAGGTGGTAGGTTAGTTATTGTGGTTGTGTTCAAAATTTTGCTACCATTCATCATAAAATGGAAATTCTGGCACAAATTCCGGCCAAAAAAAGGTCCGAAATCCGGAATTCCACAGAATTCCGGCAGAGTTCCACCAGATTTCCCAACCAATTTACTAGCTACTTTGGATCCAGCACAAGGGCAATGCTGACAAGGAGGTATTTGAGGGCACGGTAAAAGCAATTGAGCTAAATTGTTAAACTGATAGAGTAAAAAATTAATGTATAGCTACTCTTTTATCTACAATGTAAAGAAAAGCATCAAACTTGGTGGCAATTTTGATGACCTAGCTATCAGGGTGATACATTTCAATGCACATCGCCCAATGGAGCACATTCTTGGCTTTGTGCAAAGCAACTATATGCTGCCATCGGGTGAGTGGCCTCCTGGTGCCTGGCAGCCACAATGATCTTCATCGTCGGTGGGAGAAAAGGCACAACACACAACTAACAGTAAACCTAGCAATTATTGTACTTTTTTTAGAAGTTTGTAACGTGAAATGGACCCTCTATTCAGCTCATTGATGCAACAAACTTTGTGGAAGAGTGAATTGAGAGTGTTGTAGCGGCAATTTTTCATGTCTTTAGATTTTTGAGAGGACAAAAATTGGCAAAGAAACTACAATTTTTTGGAGGTAGTAAAAAACAGTCACAGATATGAGACCATAGTGGCTATGCTATTAATTATTTTGAGTCCATAAAATAAAGATCCAACCTTCACCCTCTTCTGTCGTTGCCTTATCCTACTGGAATGCCACCAGCCAACTCTGCTGCACCCAAAATCTCCCTCCACCTCATCTGTTGCCACTCCCCTTCAGTGCAGGCATCCATCCTCCTCAGCTTGTTCCATCACCACCACCCAACACAGCTGCATTGTCGCTACCAGCAGCACCCAACACCAACACAGTTGCCATTGTTGCTCCCACCTAGCTCACCCAGCATAACTGCCTCCAAGAAGAGTTCAATTGTCCACAGCCACCATCCCACAGCCACCATTCCCACCACTACCAAAGCTTGTTTGCCACCTGGCCCAACATTGCAGGGGAGCCATCTGACACAGCTGCTGCAGCAATCTTACACAGCCACCACCCAAGCCCCCCAAGCCCCCCAATGCAGTCACTGCCATCAAAGCTGCCACCTGCCCATCATGGCCACTGCTTTTAACTAATGCAGCCACTGATGTTAACTCCAACTCCACCCACAGCCTCCACCTTTGAAGCCACCACCAAACACACCGAATGTAGTAGTTTCCATCAAACCTGCCAACAACCCAATACAGCAGCCCCCATTGAAGCTGCCACCCAACCCACCCAAGAAAGAAGGCATTGCCATCAAGCCACCACCCAATGAACACAGCCACCATCCTTGTCACCACCCAATGCAATAGCCGCCATTACCTTACACAGTCACTGTTGTTGACTCCACCCACACAGCCACAGAGACAAGTGTGTCAACCACCTACACCATATGGATTACTTTGTAGATTGACCACCTACACCAAACCGGATGCTTCAAGGGTGACCGCAAAAAAAATATGATGTATATAGTTTGGGAGGTCTGCTCATATACCTTGTTTTTTCAAAAATGTGATTCCATGGCCAATGAAGTCATGAGAGTCATTCCAGGTCATGAAAAAAACGGCATTCTATATGTGCTGTTCATAAGCAACACCTCGGCATCCCACAGTGAGTGAGTTAATCTCCTGCCTAGGGATAAAAGCAGTTCACAAATAAGTCCTTATAATCCAATCCAAAAGCAGCAAAAATTGTTTTCCACTTGTGAATTACCTCCTATCTTAATTTGAAGAAACTTGTTTGATGGTACAAACAGCACTTTATACAAAGCATCATTCATGAACTGCACCAAATGTTAATTCTTAGATAAATCACAAAATTGTGGTCATACTGTGACTGGTGTGGCCTGTACTGTCAATACCATCCAAAATCTGGCCATGTCATTGCACTCCCAAATAACATTTGCCCCACCATTGTGCCACATTCTAGTCATTAGGAATCACTCACCACCTCCTGCTCCTTCATATACAACAAGAGGTATTATATCTTTTTGTAGGCTCATTCTTTGACAGTAATGGTTGCCATGCCAGCTCATTTGCCTCCTAGGATCTTACTTTCTGATTTTGTTCACTGTGGAAAACTATCCAACATGGCCCCAAATACTCACTGTGAGTGATTTTATGGAGCACAGCTGGATTTTGGTATGATATCTTCATTCAGTGGTCTCATCCAGCCATAAACATCTCTATATTGGCAACTTGACTCTCCTGTCATCACCTCTTCCTCAAATGCAAGATATTTATGCTGCAGTTTCTGCATCAAGACTTGACAATGCTCCTCTTCAGTATTACTAATGAATAGATTAACAATACAACACCGTCTTTACTGGTATGTTCATGGAGGTGCCATGAATGTGACTTTACAAATGATGGCACCATTTCCTATGCTGTTTTTTGTGATTTTGGAATATTGGACAAAGAGACTGGATGTCATACATGTGTCATGTGTTATGTAGATGATCAAACAAAGAGAACTAATCAAAGAAATAGAAATAACCACATCACCTTTAAAATAGATTCCATACATCTACTACAATGCCACAGTCAACTCTTCTATCTCTCTACAAATCATAGCAACTTTTCTATCATGTTTTTTTGTGTTTCCAATGCAAAAAGTTCATACTTTCCATAAAAATGCCTCTTCCATTCATTGGATTTTACCCTCTTACACCATTCCTGATCCTCCAGGAGATCCCTTCCAGTTGATCAATTTTCTGCCTAAGATCTCTCTCCAATCCATGTAATGCACTTTTAGTCTCTGGAAACTTAGGTTTTGGAACACCTTTGAGTTGTTGCTGTAACACTTTTGTCATAATTACCTTCACTGGCATTGGAAGGGGTTGTGTCTTGTCTACGTGGGGTTCATTGGATGCTTGTTCAACTTGGCAATTGGTGATTGTACTTTGGTAACCTTCTTGGTGTTCTTGCTTCTTGCACGCCACCATCTTCCCTTAGAATAAATGAATTTTTCTTGTGTGCCGGTGGATTACAGTCCAAATGGGACCCTAAAAATTGGGTCTCAAAGTCATGTTCTAAAGAGTACTTTTACAATTGTGCATTCATGAGTATCATACTATCTTATTTCATACATTGACCAACAACACTAAATTAAAAATATATTATCTATTAACAGCACTTATTATACATCACTAATCTCTAAACAGAAAAAATCCAACATGGATAGGCATTCATAAGCATCATGATAAGTATCTAGTAGCAGCGCCATTTATACATAAGGAATCTATAAGCAGCCCTATTCAAATATGTATAATCACTATTACACATCATATTTTATGAATATCACTATCCTACCACAACACTAAATAACAATAATCAAAATCTGTGAACTGCATGAAATATCTTTTTCACATACTACACCAGATTTTTTGGTGAACACAAAATAATACATTCCACAACAGCACATTTCTTATTCAAAGATTACCTGATATATTTTTTTCCTATTACACCCATCTTATAAACAACACATAATAACCTGATCCTAAAGTAACGATGTCAACTTGCTTTCTTCTGATGGGAGGACCGCTTTGTTCCATCAGTCCCTTGTTTCTTTGGGGCCTCTTTCCTCTTCCTCACCAATGTCATCTTTGGCAACATTTTCTATGCTTCCTCCTTTTTCTTTGCCACAGCAAGTTCCATTGCACTCTTATGTCTCTTATTGTTTTAGGGGCGACCAGATTTCTTTGGTGCTGAATTTACTGGTGGGGGGTCCAGCCCCAAAAATGTGATTTTTCAAGTGGTCCTGATACCACTTCTGGGTGTTCTAATCCACTCTTCTAGGTGTGAATATGATCTCCTGTAAGTTTCATTTTTAAAAAATGAACCAAACCAACCCATTGGGTGCATCAAACACAAAAATGGGATTTGGGAAAACTTGTTGGTTTTTTGCTGGTTTTTAGGTAGTTTGCTACTTGGAGTGACTGAACATAGTGCATCTAGGCACTGTTTATTAATTGTATTGTGCCAATTTGATAGATTGGTCAATCCAAATCATTTGCTAACTACCACAGCCTATTCATGCACATTTACCTATTATTTTATGCTTGAGCTAGTCTCACTTTCACTGTCATATTCCTCCATTTATGAATAAAAGTCACATTTGCTTGTTCTACTCTTGTCATCACTTTCATTTTCAGTTGTGTTTTCTATATCAATTGGTAAGTCCAATCTCTATGCACCAACTACATCCTTGTTCCATCTTGTCTTGGTAAAAGTTTTTGATTCGATTCTGTGTGTGTTTCCTCACCCTGACCCCCAATGTTCCAAAATTAGCCCCTACCTGCACAGGTGTAATAGTGTAAGGGAGCACCCATATGCCTATCCACAGCATATGAAGGTGCTCAAACACTTCATATACATTTAAATGGATGTGAGATACAGATTGAGGTGGTTTACAGCCTCAAGACATGACACCATGATGTTATTTGGGCTCACCTTTACCTCCAATTTTCCAAAATTTAGCCCCACGGTGTACTCATATGCTCATCCACAGCATATGAAGGTACTCAAATGCTTCATATACATCCAATATGGACATAAGAAGCAGAGTGGGGTGGCTTACAGCCTCAAGACATGACAATGTGACGTTGTTTGGGCTCACCCTTACCTCAAATTTCAAAATTTTGGCCCCACCTGCACATGTGTAACAGTGTGGGTACACCCATATGCCCATCCAAAGCATATGAAGGAGCTCAAACACTTTGTATACATCCAGTAAGAATGTAAGAAGCAGGGTGGGGTGGTTTACAGCCTCAAGACATGACACCATGATGTTATTTGGGCTCCACCTTACCCCCAATTTTCCAAAATTTGCCCCATCACCTGTGCAGGTAAAACAGAGTAGAGATGCACCCATATGCCCATCCAAATCATGTGAAGTGGCTCAAACACTGTTATATATCCAATATGGATGTAAGAAGCAGAGTGGGGTGTTTTACAGCCTCAAGACATGACACCATGATGTTACTGGGGCTCTGCCATACCCCCAAATTTCAAAATTTAGACCCCACCTACACACATGTAACAGTGTAAAGGTGCACCCATATGCCCACCCACAGCATATGAAGTGGCTCAAACATTTTCAATGCATCCAATATAGATGTAAGAAGCAGAGTGAGGTTGTTTATAGCCTCAAACATGACACCATGATGTTAATTGGGCTCTCCTTCACCCCCAAATTTCCAAAATTTGGCCCCCACCTGCACATGTGTAACTGTGTAAGGGTGAACCCATATTCCCATCCAAAGCATATGAAGTGGCTCAAACACTTTTTATACATTCAATATGGGTGTGAGATACAGAGTGTGATGGTTTACAGCCTCAAACATGAGACAAATTGTTATTTGGGCTCACCCTCACCCCCAAATTTCCAAAATTAGCCCCCCTCCTGCAGTGGTGTAACAGTGTAAGGGTACACCCAAATGCCCATCCACAGCATATGAAGGTGCTCAAACACTTTCAATATATCCAATATGGATGTAAGAAGCAGAGTGGGGTTAGTTTACAGCCTCAAACATGACACTATGATGTTATTTAGGTTCACCCTGACCCCAATTTCCAAAATTTAGCCCCCACCTGCACAGGTGTAACTGTGTAAGGGTGCACCCATATGCCCATCCAAAGCATAAATAAATACCTCTGTATGCCCAATTTTTGATCTGTAAAAATTAAGTGTATCGAGAAATGTCAAGTAGATCTAGATCAACTAAAATAGATCATGATCA